>JAPKLW010001199.1:197166-231131 GCA_026898455.1 Plectranthus barbatus
TAATTAAATTCTCATCTTTAAAATATGAATAATATGGCTAATAAAATCAATAAGTAGAGAATTAATTATTCCAACAACTCGATCATATATCCATTGACTCGCGATTAAATCGATCATCATCTCGTGTATATATATATATGTGTGTCGAAAATGTTGGGCATCCCATTTAATGGAATTAAACTCCGGAATTTGCCTCGGAGGTAATATCGGTATAATATATCTCGCCGGTGTTAAAATAATTATTTTCCGGACTATAATCCTCATCTCGATAATTAATTCGATGACTACGAATTAAATAAGGAAATATACATGGACTTGCTAAATTAATTGGTTGGGCTATTTTATTTATTCTCATGTGGGCTCCTACTTAATTTGGCCCAACATATTAAATAAATAGAATCCTCTTAGCCCAATCCTCCAATTAAATAAAATGGATGGGCTTAAATAATTAACCCGGCCCAATCGCGTCGTTATGATAATAATAAATATTACCGAGTCGAATAAATTATTCCGATCGTCCTCCGCGAGTTATTTATCGAATTACACTATTTGTCCTCGCGGCTATAATTCGGATGTCGTAGAGAAGTCGCTTGATAATATTAATAATATAATGGTTGTAGCGACATTTGCTTCGTAATTTATTAAATAAAAGGCTGGAAAAATACGGGGCGTTACAGGAGTGCTTTACAAAATTGTTGGATGAATATCGACAGGAGAGATCAAAGCTCGGGAGAGTACTGTGAAAAATGCAACCAGAATTATCAAAAAAACAAGAGTCAGAGGCGATTGTTCCAGTTTCTCTCCGGATTGGATCCAAAATACGATCCAATTCGAAGAGACATACTGAAAGAGTCTCCTACTCCCACCCTAGAAACGGTGTTCAACCGCGTGCATAGCGATGCCGCCAGACCGGAGGCACTCCAATCGACAATAACGCAGTCAGAGACGGGACAAACCGGAACCATAGGGTCTGGGTTCGTCCTAAGACAAACCTCCTTCAACAATCGAACCGGTCAACCACCGCCTCGCACCGGAAACCTACCATCGCGACAGCCCAAGATTGACAAATCCAAATTGCTGTGTTCGCACTGTGGGAAGAAGAAACACACAAAAGATATGTGTTTCGAACTGGTCGGTTATCCCGACTGGTGGGAGGACAACCACAAACCGCCGGCCACCGGGAAAGGAAAAATTGCGGTCAGCGTTACCAGCGAGAGGGGGAGAGAATCAGACGAAAAGGTGGGATTTGGAGGTGCTGCTCAAAGGGGGGAAGTCAGAGCTGCGTCGGCCGTGGAAAGAGAGATCGGAGATGAGCCGGCAATGGGGGACGTCGGTGGGAGGACGGGCGTTGGCGTGAGAACAGCGCCGCCGACGATAGGTAAAGGGTTTGGCTTGGCCAAACCCTATTTCCTTCACTCTTTTATTAAAGAAGGAAATTTGCAATTTAGTCCCCCAACTAAGAGCTCTTCATATTCTGGTCCTTCTAAATTGCATGATGAACCCCACTCCATCTCTATTTTACATAATGACCCCACAAAAATTAAATCGAATGCATGTACTGCTAATCATCAAATCGGTGAAAAAAATGTACATTGGATTTTTGACAGTGGTGCTTCAGACACTATGACATTCGATAAATCTGATTTTTTAGAATTCTCCAGGCCATTACGTACTCATATTGAAACTGCTAGTGGGGATATCACACCTGTTCAGGGGGCGGGAACCGTTAAAATTCCTCCTAATATTTGTCTCACCAACTGTCTTCATGTTCCCAATTTATCTCATAAATTGCTTTCCATTAGCCATGTTACCAGAGAACTCAATTGTACATTGCTCCTTCATCCTCACTTTTGTGTGTTACAGGATATTCGGACGAAGGAGATCATTGGACGTGGCACTGAACGAGGTGGCTTGTACTATGTTGATGAGATTTCTCCTCGAAGTTCTGTGATGTTCGCACATGGATCATCTGAAAGAGAGGTCTGGTTATGGCACCGACGGTTAGGACATCCATCTTCTAGTTATCTTAAAACTCTTTTCCCTAAATTTGCTAAGTTCAAATTCAATACATGTGAAACTTGTGTTTTGGCGAAAAGCCACAGACAATCTTTTCCACCCAATAATACTCGGGTCAATTCTGTTTGTTCACTTATTCATTCTGATGTTTGGGGACCTTCGCCTATTTCCAATAATCACAAATATCGGTATTTTCTATTGTTTGTTGATGATTGCACTCGTATGACATGGGTATACTTCACAGAACATAAGTCCCAAGTAGGAGAGAAATTTGTACATTTCTATAATATGACCCAAACACAATTCAATAAGCCAATTCAAACACTCACAACAGATAATGGGGGGAAATTTATAAATCAGACCATGAGAAACTTTTGTCTTCAAAAGGGCATCTTACATCAAACCTCTTGTCCCTATACTCCAGAACAAAACGGGGTAGTGGAACGTAAAAATCGCATTATTCTCGAAATGACTCGTGCTATGATGATTGATTCTCATGTTCCAATATCCTTCTGGCCCGAAGCAGTTGCTACTGTTGTCTACCTCATAAACCGTCTACCCACAAAAATCCTAAACTTCAAAACCCCACTTGATATGCTTGCCACTTATACTGACATACCCACACCTCTTACTCTTCAGCCCCGAATTTTTGGATCATCTGTTTTTGTTCATATTCCTAAACACGAGAGATTAAAATTATCTCCGTGTGCTGAAAAGTGTGTGTTTCTTGGATATGGAGTAAATCAGAAAGGGTATCGTTGTTATAATCCCAGAACCCGTCAAATCCTCACAACCATACACTGTACCTTCCTTGAAACAGAGTATTTCTTCAGCCAACCTAGCAGTCAGGGGGAGAATTTAGACACACTAGAGGTGAGTGACTCTCCAAGTTGGCTTACAAACACAGGCTTCTCCGATGATGATCCACAGACTGCCAACAACATAATAACTCCGACTGAGACAACCCCAGATACTGAAATACAGGCGTCTCCTTCAAGGTCTGACAACAATGATCATCTGACTCCGATGTCCTCTGAAACACTATATTCGAGTTCAGAATCTGAAACTGCTAAAATTAAAAGTGATGCTCTTGCTCCTAATCCGGAATCTACTTCCATAACCGTTCCTACACCAAGTTATGTTCTACCTCCTAGGACAAATAGGGGAGTTCCGCCCCGAAGATACTCTCCTGAGCGACAATCTCGATCTCAATACTCCATAGGGTCTCTGGCAAAGATGAAACTCTCAGAAAATGCTAAGAGGTTTGAACAGTCTCTGTATGAAGAAGTCATCCCACATTCAGAAATAGATGCACTTCAGAATTCAAAGTGGAAGCAGGCAATGGATAAGGAGATGGAAGCCCTAGCTCGAAACTCAACATATGATAAATGTCAGTTGCCAGCTGGGAAGAAACCTATAGGGTGTCGATGGGTTTTCACTATTAAAAGAAAGCCAGACGGATCGATCGACAGATACAAGGCTCGTTTAGTAGCAAAAGGATACACCCAGACTTACGGTATTGATTATGCTGAAACTTTCTCCCCAGTAGCAAAGTTAAACACTGTGAGGGTGCTGCTATCCATAGCTGTTAATAGAGACTGGAATCTACATCAATTTGATGTAACAAATGTGTTTCTCCATGGGGAACTAGGGGAAGAAGTATTTATGGAACCACCGCCTGGATATACCCAAGGGTTCAAAGAAGGAGAAGTATGTAGGTTGAAGAAGTCTCTATATGGATTAAAACAATCACCACGAGCATGGTTTGGAAGATTCACTATGGCAATGAAAAAACTTGGTTATTCTCAGAGCAACTCAAATCACACATTATTTTTTAAGACACAAGGAAAATTACTGACATGTCTCATTGTGTATGTTGATGATATGATCCTAACAGGGGATGATGTGGAGGAGATAAAGAGACTCAAAGAAGAATTGTTCAAAGAATTCGAGATGAAGAACTTGGGAGAACTTAAATACTTCTTGGGAATTGAGGTTCTTCGATCGAAATGTGGCATTTTTATCTGTCAAAAGAAGTACACCCTAGATCTTCTGGCTGAATGTGGGATGGTGGATTGCAAACCGGCATGCACTCCAATTGTGACAAATCATGGGCTCTGTATTAAAGAAGAGGGGATGAGTACAAATCGGGAAAGGTACCAGAGGCTAGTAGGAAAGCTTATCTACCTTTCGCATACTCGGCCGGATATTGCTTATGCGGTAAGTGTAATCAGCCAGTTCATGCATCAACCTCAAGAAGAACATATGAGTGCAGCTCTAAGGGTGGTCAGATATCTGAAAGGAACTTTTGATTACGGAATCTTCTTTAGGAAATCTGAACATCTTGAAATCCAAGCCTATACAGATGCGGATTGGGCTGGGAATCCAATTGACAGAAGGTCAACAGCTGGATATTTTGCTATGATCGGAGAAAATCTGGTTTCATGGAGGAGTAAAAAGCAGAAAGTAGTAGCGCTGTCTAGTGCTGAAGCGGAATTTTGTGGTATTAAAAGTGGCCTTACAGAAGTCCTGTGGCTTCGAAAACTCATGGTAGAACTGAATCTACACTCAGGAAAAACAAGCAGGTTGTTGTGTGATAATAAGGCAGCTATTCGCATCTCTGAGAATCCAGTACAACATGACAGGACCAAACATGTGGAGGTAGATCGACACTTTATCAAAGAAAAGATTGAAAGAGAAGTTGTGGCTCTACCTTATGTGTCATCGAAAAATCAGTTGGCGGATATTCTCACCAAAGCAGTTGATTCCAAAAGCTTGTCCAATGTTCTAAGCAAGTTAGGTGTCGGAAACTCCGTCACTTAACTTGAGGGGGAGTGTTGGAATATCAATCAAGAAAGAGATAGAAGGAAAGTCCTAAATCTTCTCCTAATCAAAGATCAATCAAGAATCAATAAGATAGTGAGGATCAAGCAAATTTATTCTTTCCTTTTATTTTCATTCATATCTCTATTAAAGAGAAACATGTACATATGTAAAAATTATTCAGAAATACAATCGTTTAGCCTTTCTCCTACAATGAAAATCAATTCTTCAATTCATCAAGAATGAGCGATGAGAGATTCGATCAAGCTCTGGATACCACGTTAACATTGATGCATGGGAAATAGAAGAGAAAGATAATATTCATTTCACTTGATTTTTTGTTACACGAAGCCAGCTTTATATGGAGCTGAGCAGAAGCCTCTATATCTAACTTCTCTAACTGTCATACTTCTAGAAGAACCCTAACAACCTAACAACTTGCTTCTAAATAATTACAAGGTAGTTACAACTCAAAATATCTAACTCTAACATGCTCCCAATGAATGATTTCTTGTCATGATCATACGGTTCTCCATTAGCAAGGTAGCGCAAATTTACATTCCCATACAATTTTACAGCTGAATATTGAACACATTGCCATACTCTAAACACTTCTTGTTTAGTCTAGGAATTCACATGAAAGAATCATAGGTCTCTCAAAAGATCCAATTTTTCCATTCTTGTGCCCGAGTTTACGTCAAACACTGCAATGTTAGACTGTAATGTTGGTGTTAGAGATATAAGCAGCGGATAATTATTTAAGCCCAGCTCTTTATTGGTTTGGAGAATTGGACTAAGAGGACTCTATTTATTTTAATGTGTTGGGCCAAATTAAATAGGAGTCCACATAAGAATAAATAAAATAGCCCAACTAAATAATCTAGCAAGTCCATGTATATTCCATATCTAAAATAATTATCGATACAAGAAATATAGTCCGGAAAGTATTTATATTAATATCGACGAATTATATTATATCGATATTACTTCCAAGGCGAATTCCGGAATTTAATTCCATTAAATGGAAGCCATGAATTTTCGACATATATATATATATATATATATATACACGACATAACGATCGATTGTAATCGCGAACCAATGGACATACGATCGAGTTGTTGGAATAATTAATTCACAACTTACTAAATTTTATTAGCCACATTACTTCTATTTTATGAAGAAGGATTTAATTAAATATAATTATGCCCAAATATTCATACGACGTTCGATTGAGCCGATTCAAAATTCTAAAGCAAGAGTTCGAAGAATGAAAAATCGTCGTATCATTTATTTAATTATTTGATTGCAAGACCATAGTGAAATAATTTAATTTGAGATCATGGGTTATTTTTATTTCAACCAATATGCAGTGTCATAATTACCTAGCATCTAGGTGGGTCAAATTACCACAAGGGCAATTAGTTACAAAAGGAATTTGAATCACTTAAGGGCAAATATGAAAAGTAGAAGGTGATCATTGCAAAAATATCAATCAAGTCATGCAAGTATATTTCCACACTCCACCCTTATTTCTTCCCCATGAAAATCGACACACTCCACCATTTATCACCAAAATTTATTTTATTTGATTTTCTAAAATTCATTTCATCATCTTCTCCATCAAACCCTGCATTTCTCTCTCTCTACACCTTCAAAACCTCCATTAAAACAGCCACAAAAACCTTCAATATCCAACCCTTCCTCCACCTATTGAACCTCCATTTTCACAAAAAACTTACCTCCTCAACCTCCTCTACGCAATGACGTAAGAAGCCCTATGATCGGAGCATATTGATCTCAAGCACGAAGTGGAATCAAGCTTCAAGTAGGAGAAACATGATCCCCACAAAGAGAGGAGCACGAATACGCAAAGATCTAAGCTAGGCAACGTCAAGAACAACTCGAAAACGTGAAGGACCAATTGCTGAAAATTTCTCCCTTCAAGTAGATGGTTTCTACACTCCCTATGACCTCCTTGTTATGAATATGTGATTGCATGTAGGATCAAGAAGTCACATATTAAATTTTAAAGGGAATGGTTGAGAAAATGCATAATTAGGTCTAAGCTTGATATATGTTGCATACTTATGATCATAGCACCTATATATATGATTGCATGTTTGATCAAGCTTAAGATTCATGACCTTTCATGTTTAAATTCAATATTCAAACTTAGATGGAGCTGAAATTAATATATGTGAAGCTTGAGAATGAGATAATGGCATGAATGTGGAGAAATCATGTGTTGATGATATTTGAGAGCATGCCCTGTTTTGGACAGAGACTAAAATGAGTACGTCTGATATTTGAGAGCATGCCCTGTGGAATTTGGAATTTCATAAATCGGAGTTGTAAAACTCGAGTTTGAAGCATTTTAATAATGTGTGGCAGATTCTGGCAGTTTTAATCTCACGGCCTTAAAAACATATTTCCGGACTTTGAAAAAATTTGAGTTTTATAATATGATCTCTAGACATGTTCATTAGTAATATATATGAAAATCAAGTCATTTCACTTAGTATATTAATTATTAAAAATTCGGGAAGTTGATTGCTGAAATCTGAAAATGCTGGAAGTCAACTAGGAAATTGCTTATGTTAGGCTTCACCGTTTTTAAATGAAAATTTGTTTCAACGAACCGTCACTTCGAGCACGTGCACTTTAAAGTATTATTTTTATAAAATTAAAATCAGCCTCATTAGATATCTAGGTCATTTTTGTTATCTTGAAAATGGACTAGTTAACTAGGTAATAACTCATATTTTTTGGACTTAGAATAATTTTTTAAATTTCCAGATTTCATTAAAATATTCTAAGGCCTAAATGCATAATTGGTTCACTTAGTTAATTTAAAATAATTGTTTTAGGTTAATAATAAGTTGTTAACTAGATCACTAATTCCATTATCCTTAATTAATAACTAATATAGCAAATTAGTTTGAACTTGTTAACTAGCTTAGTAATTTGACTAAGTTATTTGTCCATGTTTAATAAAATAGAACTTAGGATTCCATAATCTTGTTTAATAAAATAAAACTTATAATTCCTTAAATCTTGTTCCTTAATAATTTTGAATTGCATAAATTGTAATTGAGTAATTAATTAAATTAAATTGATTTAAGAAGTTAGGTAATTGTTTGAGTCAAAGACATTGTAGTAATTTATTTCAAACCTTAATTAGGTACTTTAATTGCCGAGAAGGAAGCATCGACTAGCGTAACTAAATAATCGGGTCCATCGAATTATTTGAGGTAGGCACGACTTTATCCTATCAAATGATTTTGTCAAATGTTTTCTCCAAAAATGATTCTTTTGTTTTAAAGGCATGTTACACCGCAAAATTGTTTTGGCACCGTATGATTGGTATGATGCTATGAATTGGTGGATGAATGTTAATTATTTGGAGATGTGTTGGATCGGGGAAGTGGCTACCCCCGTGGTATTGTAAGCCTAATGCATTAGCCCAGATAGTAATAAGACTACCGGTTGGGTAAGGGTGATTAAACCTTACCGGGAGGATAACGAGTGGCCACTCCTATCTTACCCCTTGTGATTATGTGAATCATGTTGAATATGAAATGTTGATATGTTTGGAAAAACGATTATGTGGTGCCTAATTTGAGTGGGAGCTCCCAAGAGAGGAAAATGTTTTGTGCATATACATGAGGCTTTCAATAAAAACTTGTATTATGCATGAGTGTGCGGTGTTTTCATGATATATATATATATATATATATATAGGGGAGTGATCATATGAGAACTCTCCTTACTGTGTGAAAATAAGAACTAATCTCGGCCATCCAATTGATGATCCAACGCTCAAGACTAAATAAATCCCGTCTGCATTATAGTGTAGTGAAACTTGCATTAAAGGGTAATTTTGTTATATTTTTTCTATCTCCTCTAAAATCATCCTAAATATTTAAATGATCATATCTCCTTCAATTTATATTATTTTTTAATGTATCATATATCAAATGAAAGGTAATTTAATTATCTTTCAAACGAAATCCCTATTGCATATGTTTCGATTTAAAAATTATCGTAAAAAATGAAAATTAGTGATTATATGCATAATTCTCGTAACAGTATACGAATTCTTATATAATGAACGGAGTTGCACAATATAATGCATGAAGTTATATTATATAATGCAGAATATGATAGATAAAATGCAATAACTTTTTTCGTACAAGATCAAAAAAAAAATTCATTATCTTTGCATACTGTAGATAATACCATAATTGTTATAAAAGTTGATCATATATTACTTGTTTTTAATTATGTATTTTTTGTTATATTATATAAATGTATATTACTATATTTTATAATGCATGTTTGTTCGGTATATAATGAGTGTTTGCTAGGTATATAATGCATGTCGAGGTCAATATAATGCATGAAGTTATATAATGAATACAATAGCACAATATAATGCTTGAAATTATAGTATATAATGCAAAATATGATAGATAAAATGCAACATGTTTTTTCAGCGAAATCATCATTTCATCATTATATTTGCACTTGTTATTTATTATATAGTAATAACATATGCATTATAATGAAAGTAATATAATTTTCTCTAAAATAAAAGTAATATCATGTATAACATGCATAATTTTCGTAACAGTACACAAATTCTTATATAATGAATGCAGTTGTACAATATAATGCATGGAGTTATAGTATATAATGCAGAATATGATAGATAAAATGCAAAATGTTTATTTCAGCGAAATCATCATTCATCATTTTATTTACACTTATTATTATATAGTAATAACATATGTATTATAATGAAGGCAATATAATTTTTTCTAAAATAAAAGTAATATTATATATAATAGAGGAAACAATGTCGTATAATGATAGTAATATTGTTCTAAAATAAGAGTAATATCATATTATAAAGCAGGAAAATATTTGTTAGGTATATAATGAATGTTATGTATATAATGTATGTTTCCTAGGTATATAATGCAAGTTTGTTAGATATATAATGAATGTCGAGATAGAATATGCAAACAGAATCTTAAATAAGTACAAAATGACAAAAATACCCTATAATGCAAGTTTTTTGAGATATAATGACCGAAAATTTTAGTAAAATCCTGAGCGTTCATTCATCAAAATCAATGGCGAGGATTGGTTCTTATTTCTTATAGTAAGAGTGGTTCTCACTGGATCACATCCATATATATATATATATATATATATATATATATATATATATATATGTATTTGTTTTCGGGACACCGTGACCACTGGGTATATTCGTGTACTTAGCCCCTATGCGCGTTTCCCTGCGTGTAGGTACTGATTGATGAAGGTGAAGGTGG
Organism: Plectranthus barbatus; assembly: GCA_026898455.1. Taxonomy (NCBI): domain Eukaryota; kingdom Viridiplantae; phylum Streptophyta; class Magnoliopsida; order Lamiales; family Lamiaceae; genus Plectranthus; species Plectranthus barbatus. Next base: position 207,351 of record JAPKLW010001199.1, read on the forward strand.
CGTTATGAGGAGGGGATTGAAGGAGGAAACCGAAATGATTCTTACTTGTATTAATTGTTCGGTTTGTACTAATTTCGAATCCATGATGGCTTTTGATTATATCTTTTGAATGGCATGTATTGCACCACTATGATCATTTGGATTTTTGATCTAAACCTTCTCAATCTCATTTTGTACTAAGCTTTCAAATACTTGAATGATTGATTCGCACTTCCTTTAAACCTTGATATGATTCGAATTCTTGAAGGCTTGATTGGTTAAATGCTAGTTCATGAAATCACTTACTATTCCTATGGTTCATTCTTGCCTGAGCATGCTAATCGTTCTTGTTCTCCTAGCATGATTTAATTTGTTGATTATGGTATCGAAGCGACGAGCTATGTCTTCATACATAGTCTCATTTGTACTTGCATTTTACATTGAAATATGCCCTTTGTACATTCTTTCGAGCATGACTTAAAATATTGTTCCATCATGCTTGTATCATTTATTTGACTCCATTTTCTGCTGCAAACTATTTATTGATTTTCCTTTCGAGCATATGTTAATTTATTGCCTCATCATGCTTGTAACCAGTTAATTGATTCTAATCTCCACTGCGAACTATTTATTTGAACCTCATGATCTTATTGTATTTTCGATCGATTCTTTACTTGCTTCCGCATGAATAAATATTTCTTCTTAAAACCACAACTTCCCTTAGCGTGCATTGTGTTGCACGTGGGACTGTCGCATAGGCCCGGTTTGGGGGCGCGACAATATCAATCAAGTAATTGAACAGTTTTGGTGTTGTAAAATAATTAAATAAACGAAAAAATGAGTTTGTGATTTGTAAAAAAAGAAAATAATTAAAAAACCATTATAATTTTCAAAATCTTTGAAAAATATTTAAATTATAGTACAAAATATATTCATTTGAAGAATTAATTTGATATTTATTATTTTAATAATCTTTTCGAGCACAATTTATATTTTGTGTTTACCATTCCGAAATTAGTTTGTGTTGAGCAAACACGAAACTTGTTTTTATAAAAAGTATTTCACGGTTATTAAATATTATTTTTTGCATTTCACTTCAACAAACACAGTTAGTTTCGTGTTTATGAATACCAAAGTAAATATTTGTGTCCACATTAAATATTTTTTTATATTTTGTGTCCACACCCTTTGTCATAATGATATATGTTAATAATTCTTGGAATGACTATACTCCGATTTCATCTAATGGCAAGGTCTACGGTTTGGAGAAACACAAACTGAAAAAATCACAAAAGAAAGTTTCCTGATAGGCTGATTGGAAAAGACGAGTGATTGAGATAATATGGAAGTAAATAAAAATGCAATTGAAAAACAAGGAAGACAGATGATGTCTGGTACAATACAAGCAAGAGTGGCAATATCTTCATCCAATGATCTCCAATTGAATCTTACTGATGGAGAGCTCCTCTGACTCCACCCTTTCCTTGAAATCCTCCACATCTGATTTGCATACACGGACTTGAATCTGAAGACTATCATTCCCATTGTCGAACTGAACTTCGTCAACAGTGGGAGCAAATCAGTGAGAAAAAATCCATCTGAGAAAAAAGTATGAATCTTATCCATTAGATTTAAATAAATCAATGGTTGATTAACGATTCAGACTCAATTCAAGACCTGATGAATATCAAATTCTAGATTGAGAATTTAAAGATCTTTCATACGTAAATTAAGAATTCAGTTAATCGATAATTAAACTATTTTCAGATCTCAGAATAACAATACTCCAATTTCATCTTATGGGGTTTGGAGAAACACAAACTGAAAAAATTACAAAAGAAAGTATCCTGATAGGAGTGATTGAGATAATATGGAAGTAAATAAAAAGCAATTGAAAAACAAGGAAGACAGTTGATGTCTGGTACAATACAAGCAAGAGTGGCAATATCTTCATCCAATGATCTACAATTGAATATTACTGATGGAGAGCCCCTCTGACTCCACCCTTTCCTTGAACTCCTCCATCTCATCACCGTCTGCATATTTGACTTGAATTTGAAGGCTATCATTCCCATTGTCTAACTGAACTTCCTGTATTCTTACAGCTGAAATGGCGGCCGACATGCTGCAGTCCTCCACACGAATAAGTTCCACTGTTGGAATGTCACCAACTCCCTCTGGAATCTCTTTTAATTCGGACATATCACAAAGAAGAAGCTTCTCCAGGACTGGGAAATGGAAGTGGTCTGCATCCCAATGCTCGAGCCCCACAGAATGAATTTTCAAGAACTTGAGGTGTTGAAACTGACCATCAACAGGACTCCACTCTCTTCCACGGACAGAGCCTTTTTCCAGCATGAGAACTTGAAGTTGGGGCAGTGAACCCACCATCACTGTCACATCTTCCCACTCAAGTAGACAGCCACTCAAGCACAACTTGTTTAGCGGATTGGGGAATCTGAGTTTATCATTCAGCTGGGGAATCATCATACTGAAGAATCCCAACTTGAGTGTTTCGAGTTTGTCCAAGCAAACCAGATTGCACAGATCCTCAAACAAGCAATCATCATATCCGTACAAGTCAAGATCATAGAGTAAACCTAGTTTCTTGATATTGGGGATGCTCTTACATACCTCCTCACTCAGGCCCAGATTCAATGCCGTCTTGAGCGTCCGCAGGTTTTCCAAAATCAACATCTCATCTCCTCCGTTGCACCGAGGAACATAAATCTTATGACACTCCACATGTCTAAGTTGTTGCATTTTCCAAAATTCTGTGGATGCAACAACCTCCGGATCTGAATCTCCTTCAATGATTAAAGATTGCAGATTCCACACAAGGGATACAGACCTAGGTATCCTCCACACGGACGATTCAGAGTGACGATACGCAAGATAGCGTAGGTTTACATTCCTATAAAATGCTGCAGGTGAATCAACCGCGCTTTCAGAATTCAAAACTCTGAGCAATTCCTGTTTCTTCACCTGCCCGACTGAACGAATCCTTGTCATGATACATCGCACAAGTGGGATTCGGCCTTCCATGAATTTTGAATTCCAACATATGAGGCGACGCCAACTACCAGCTTCTATAGTGTAGTCCTCACTCACGTGGAAAAATTCTTGTTGCTCAGCTAATTTAATGCATAGGTCTCTCACAAGATTGTGAATGCCACAAAATCCAATTTTTCCATTCTTACGCAACCCACCAACTAAAATTAGATTTCTGTCTATCAGATCCTTCAAGTACCCCTCCCCAATCTCTTCCAAATCCTGGGATCCATTCGGTTTTATAAATCCCTCTGCTACCCAAAGTTTAACAACATTCGACACAAGGATCTGGGCATCCTCTCTAAACACTCCCATATAAAGGAAACATGGCTTTAGATGAGGAGGCAAGTGAGTGTAACTTAGAGACAACACATCTAAGATTTCTTGTTTCTCTTTTGAACCTTTTATATCTTCCACAAAACCTTCCCAGTATTCTACAGTCTTAGGTGACTTAAAAAGAAGACCTCCTATCACAACAATAGACAAGGCTAGTCCTTTGCATAATTTGACTATCTTATCACTCACTTCGCCTAGTTCTGGTGGACAAGGTTCATTTTTGAATGCTACTTCACAAAATAATTTCCTACTGCTATACTCATCTAAAAATTTCATAACAAAGGGAGAAGAGCCACAATCCTTAGCCACATTTAACAACCTGGTAGTCAGAACAATCCGACTTCCATTATTGTAATCGGGAAAGAAACGTTTCACTTCATCCCAAGCTTTAACACTCCATATGTCATCTAATATAATCAAATATCTTCTACTCGATAAGTCATTATTATTGAATTCCCCTAGACCATGAAGAAGTTGTGAGAAAGTTTCTTTTGCATTGTGTAGCTGAGATATTGTAGCCCAGGCACGAAAATGAAAATGCTCCTTGATGAGTTGATTTTCATAGATATTTTTGGCAAGAGTAGTCTTACCTGTACCGCCCATCCCGACGATTGAGATAATATGCAGTTTGGATGGGTGCCCAAGAGTAAGCTCGTCCAGAAGCTGATTCAACTCGGCATCGCGTCCCACCATAGCAGTCTCTCCAATCTCCATGATTGGTGCGGGTCGCTCCTCTCCCGGTCCGCGACTCCCCTTGAACTCAGTCGCTTTTTTCAGGGCAGCATCCATGTCTTGAGTTTTCTGTTGCAGATCGAGAGAGCAACTGAGACTTGGTTCGCTCGTTCCTGCATGTATCTGAGCCACAAGGTGAGATTCAATGACATCTTCAGCCGCATGAGCTGCAGATGCAATTTCCCTCTCCAGATCTTGGGCTTCTTTGCTACCTCCACCATAATTATTGGCCTCGATGAAACGGAGCAAGCAATCGGCCTTTTCAAGAAGGGGTTGGATATGGTTGTTGTCGAAAGAGGTGGAAAGGTGGGGATGGTTCATGATCTGGTGAATGTTATTGATAAGAGAAACTAGAGCTGCATAGGCTGCCATCTCTAATGTTTTCAGTTTTGAGGAAGAAACATATTACAGTGGAAGTGATGGTAAGGTATTGCAGAAGAGTTGACGAGAAGCAGCTATTTATATCCAGTTTTCGTAACATGCCACCACATGATTTGACCAAGTATGCAAATAAATAAGGCAAGCTGGTTTATATTATATTATTCTTGTTATTACAAATTAGTCTTGCTAATTTAATGAATCTAACGTGATGTTTCTGCTAACCTCCGCAAAAGAAATAAATTAAGATGGTTTATATTTTATTCTTGTTATGACAGAGAGATCCAGCTGGCTGTGCTCAAGTTGTTAATATGTTTAATGAATCCACAAAAGAAATAAAAAAAATTAAGCAGGTCAACTTACATTATAGAACGACCACCACGAGTTCTACTCAACTTCGTCTATCTCTATAATTCACAGGCGCCGACTTCAAGTTCTTGTGGAAGGTGATTGAATTTTCGTGGAGCAGTTTCTGATTTTTGCAATTTTCGTGGTATGTGAATAATCAAGATTATGTTTTGGAATCATATTGCTATGTCTCATTAGCATGCTTGAAAATCCTCTGGACTTGTGAAATTTGGTTTGAAAATGTATTGTTGAAATCATACTCTATTTTTTTATTTTATCATAGAATTATATTAGCCTGCTAACTTTAATATTGTTGAATAATAGGATCGACATGGTAGAAGAGAAAGAGAATTGGTTTCTATATCTTTTTTCAATATATCGTTTGTTACAAAGATTGTGTACATATAGGAAAAGATGAGCAACTAATAAGGAAAGAAGATAAACCAGGAAACAATAATCAATCCTAGACTAAATTACTCCAATGAGATCTTCCCTTGATTAGCTCTGATCCCTCAAACTTGTTTTGATTCGATCCAATCTTTCCAACAAATATTATTCATTTTGTATGCAGGATGGTGATATAATAAACATAGATGTGATAGTTTACTTAAATGTAAGATGGTGATTTATGCTTCCGGTATTAATTTTTCATGTATATAGTTTAATTTTTCATGTATATAGTTTACTTCCTGTTCACTTATGCTACTATCCAGTTTAAATGAAGTTCGAAATTTCATACTTAGAGAAGAACTGGAGTACTGTCTGTTCATTATTAGGCATCCTCATCCAAAATCAGAAAACTCTAGGTTCCCTTACAATTGACGTTTCTGCCAATCTATCATTCATGGTTTTTGTCTTTATTTTCCTTTCTTCTTTCTCCCCCGTGTAGACCAGCTCCCAAAACTCAAAACTGTAAGAAAAAAAGAATATCATCCTGAAACCAATAAGCATAACAGACTCCCCTAAAAATGAATAAGAAAAAAATAAATAAAAAAATCCACTTATTTCAACATTTACACAAACTAAATGGACTGGATTTTGCAAGTCTTGTCTCTCGTTATTATAGCAATTACCTTCAATTTTTTCTTTCAGGGTTATCATGGAGATACATCTAAGACATTTCTATGTGGTAAATAAGCAATGCACTCCAACGGCTCGGTAAGGTACCTTTTCCTCTTAGTTGCTGTAATTAGTCAATGCTGTTTTTATGTCTTATTGTGGATATTTATTAGTTGTGTCAGTTTTTTAGTATTTTTGTTATGAGCTTACAATTTTCATCCTATGGCAGGTAACAGAAGAATGCATATACAAGGGTATTTCTGCTTGCCAAGATGGTGCTCTGTTCAGAAGAATTGGAAAGAAGATCAGGTACAGATGTCATACAGCACAATTTGCGAGATATAGTTGCAGTTAATCTAGATAGTTAAGCCAGGCGGATTGTGTTGAAATGTTGGCCAGCTATAGGAGTCTAAATTTCAAGAACTCAGCTTTAATAATAAAGTATAGGTTAAATTCATGAAAAAATGCATGGGGATCTGAATTTGTATTACTCTTACCAAAACCTTATCAATTTTATGCTTCGTCATTCTTTGCACTTCCTACTGCCATTCCATTTGATTTATAAATTTAAAATGTTGTAGATCATATATTGCAAGACTGTTGATTTCCAAGCTAGTCCATATAATTCACCTACTAATATTTATTTAGCTAAATCAGTGATGACTGGACTTATTTACAAGATGAGATGTTACTTGTCATTAATTTTATATTAATTTTTCCCCATTTAGAGATGTACGATGTATTTGTTTAATTCTATTATGCTGATTACTGCAAAACTTTAAAGTCGGGGATAAACATAGTTTAAAGGTACTGCAAAATTTTAGGGGTGTGAGAGCTGTACAAAATACGTTATCTTATGATGTTAACTAATTAAACATTGTATCCTTAATGTACTTGCTGAAAATCTACTTTCTGTGACTCCTCCGTGCCTTCTTCCATTTAACTCTCAGTGACCATGCTGAAAATTTTGGCTTTAGTGTGGTGGATCGATTTGTTGGGCATGGCATTGGGACCGTTTTCCATTATGAACCTCTCATATTTCACCTCCGTGAGTTTCCCACTCTCTTTCTCCTTCTCCATTCTCTGTGTGTATGTGTTGGCTAAAAGCATCTGAACCTCTCATATTTCACCTCCACCTCCGTGAGTTTCCCACTCTCTTTCTCCTTCTCCATTCTCTCTGTGTATGTGTTGGCTAAAAGCATCGAAATAATTGCATTTTTAGTTTTTATTCTATCCGAAGAACTGTATGTTACTATGAGAGCAATTTTCTTTTGCAGTGTGATATCTCTCGTGTCTGTTATTATGAGAGCAATTGCATTATGAGATGTGGTTTGTGGTTGATAATTGCAATGTTGAATGGCATTATGAGAGCATCAAACTATAACAATTGCATGTTTGTGGTTTGTAGTTGTAGTGTTCATATTGGTTTAGGATTCCAATTTCAATCTGTTGTTGTATTAGTAATGGCTTCTTGATTTCATGCAGTCCCCTTTCGGAATGTCTCACCAACAATATCTGGACCACAGATATGCATGGAAAGAAGATTCATTGTCACATTTGATGTAGTTATATTACTTTGTATTTGTAGTTAGTTTTAATACTACACTATTACCAAAGATTTGTAATTTTGAGAATTATTAAAATGCTATTTTATATTGTTATTATTAGTGCATGTGTAATTTAAATAAATTATTTTATTGTTTTTATAAGATTTACAAAATTAAATGAATAAAAAATAAAAAGAAAAGACGAAGCGGTTACCTGCGTTGTCTATTAACCTATAGACGACGCGAACCCCCGCGTTGTCTATATGTTAATAGACGACACGACTCATCGTGTTGTCTATATGTTAATAGACAACGCTGGGAACCGTGTCGTCTATTAACAGATAGACAACGCGGAGCTTCGCATCGTCTATAGGTTAATAGATGATGCGGTTCACCGCGTTGTCTATTAGCATTTTCCAATAGACTGCACATAAATAGACAACGCGGAAATTTTGAATAGACTACGCGATTTCCGCGTTGTCTATTAGCTTTTTTGTTGTAGTGATCTCTATGTCTATGGAGAGTTGGTCCATCGTCAAAGACTCGCTGCCTTAGTCAAACGGCACATCTTTTTTATCAATCTACAAGTTTCAGTTTTCTGCATGCCGACAATTAATATATACATTGACAAGATATAATTTAGATATGAGTTAGATTAGATTTAATTCATGCATATCTTATTCTAGGGTTTTCTAGTATTTCATATCTTTTCTTGATTTTTATTTATCTTTTCGTACTCTTTATATACACAATAATAAAGTCGTTATTCTTTGCAGAAAACCCTATCATATGGTATCAGCCTAATATCGATCCCCCTTCTCTCAACTCGGCCCCCCCTCTCCTTCACCGTCGAAGTTATAGCCTCCGATGCTCTCCGGCCCTCTCTCGACTCTCATTCACATGGTGACGATTAAATTATCATCGTCCAATTTCCTTCTTTGGCGATCGCAACTCGTACCCCTGCTCACTTGTCAGGATTTAATGAAGTACGTAGATGGCTCCTTACCTTCGCCGCCAGCAGCCCTCACTACGCCGAATCGGACGACCACCCCCAATCCGGCGTACTCTGCGTGGCACACTCAAGATCAACACCTCCTTTGCTTGATGCTTTCTACCCTATCTGAAGAAGCAATGGCTGAAGTGCTCTGCTGCTCCACGTCCCGTGCAGTCTGGCTCGCCCTGGATTCGGCCTTCAACAACAAATTGAAGACTAGGGAACTTTGCCTCAAAGATGATCTCCAACTTATTAAACGTGGTTCGCATTCCATCTCTGATTATGGACGCGAATTCAAGGCTATTTGCGATCAATTGGCTGCGATCGGACGTCCTTTGATGACACCGACAAAGCTCATTGGTTTCTCCGCGGCCTCGGACCATCGTTCGCATCCTTCTCCATCGCGCAGATGGCTCTCACTGTCTTGCCCTATTTTCGTGACCTCCTCTCAAAGGCTGAGAGCTTCTCGATGTTCCAAGAATCCAAAGGCTCCTCCGCGTCGCAGGCTGCCTTCTTCAGCCATGCGTTGCCCTCACCTAAGTCCAATGCTTCTCGCGGAATGCACAACAGCCCCCGTAACTCCGGCGGAGGAACTTGTAATAATTCCAACGGCTCTCGCAATTCTAAGGGTCGGCGTGGCAACAATCGCGGCAATCAGCGCCGCCCCCTCGATGTCATATTTGTCGATGCTATGGACACTATGTTGATGCATGCCCTGATCACTATTCCCATTCGCCGGCTGCGAACCTTGCTGAGTCTTTTGACGCCTCCTGCTCTATTTCCACATCGCAGCCACCCGATTGGTATCTCAATATAGGTGCTTCTGCACACATGACTCCTGATGCCGGTCTTCTCAATTCTTCGCAGCCTTATTCTGGTTCTAATTGTGTTGTTGTTGGTAACGGTGCAAACCTCCCTATTTCACGTATTGGTTATTCTCGTGTTTCTGATTCTATTAGTTTATTGCATGTTCTGGTTGTTCCATCTCTAACTAAGAGTTTACTCTTTGTTAGTAAGCTCACGGCTGATTATCCTATATAAGTCCTATTTTTTTATCATTATTTTACCATCCTGAATCATCACACCAAGGCCGTTCTTGCCAGAGGTCGCTGTAATGCAGGTCTATACACTTTGGAGCATGTGCAACCCGCTTTTGTATCTCAATTACGGTCAAATGTGCTTCGTGCTTCCTTTGAACTTTGGCATAGTCATCTAGGTCATCTTTCATTTGATTCTATTTCTTTGCTTAGTAAACAAGGACACATCTCTGTTTACCCAAGCCTAGTATTTGTTCCTCTTGTCAAACTGCTAAGAGTTCCCGTTTACCTTTTAATATTAATGAAAAACGTTCCAGTCATGTTTTGGATTTAATTCACTGCGACTTATGGGGTCCTGCACCTATTATATTATTTCTGATGCATCTTTTTATTACTATGTGATTTTCGTGGATGATTATAACCGTTTTACTTGGTTCTATCCGCCGGTTCGCAAGTCAGATTTTTTCTCTGTATTACTAGCTTTTACAGCTTTTGTGGAGAATCAGTTCTCTCGATCTATTAAAACTTTTCAGATTGACGGAGGTATTGAGTTCATTAACCATTCTGTTCAAGGATTTTTTAGAGCGAAGGGTATTCTTCATCGCCTATCATGTCCGTATACTCCGTCTCAAAACGGACGGGCTGAATGGAAGCACAAACATATCACTGAAACTGGTCTCGCGCTCTTATTCCATTCTCGCCTTCCGTTCTCAATGTGGGCCGACCGCTTTCTCTACTGCCACTTATATTATTAATCGTGTGCTTTCCGTTGTTCTTCGTGGCTTATCACCATTTGAGGTATTATTTGGTTCTACGCCGAACTATGAGAATTTTCATCCTTTTGGATGCCAGGTTTTTCCTTGTCTTCGAGACTATGCAGCAAATAAATTCTATCCACGCAGCATTCCTTGTGTATTCATTGGGTTTTCTTCGCAGCACAAAGGGTTTCGGTGCCTTGATCCAGTCACTTCCCGTGTCTATATTACACGCCATACACGTTTTGACGAATATTTATTTCCTATAGCAGATTCGAAGAATAGTTCATCACCTACGAATCTTGATACCTCACAATTTGTTGAACCTTCCTTGCCGACATCTCCTACTCAGCCGACTGCCCCTGCGCCCAGCCCACCAACACCGTCTCCTCATCCACAATCACGCACCATATACCTAGCCGAACAACCTATTTCTCTGCCTGCTCCAGCTTCCTCGCCTCCGCCTGCCGCTGCTCCGATCAATCCTTCCCCAGCGCTGCCCATACATCCAATGGTCACCCGGGCTCGAGCCAGAATCTTCAAACCCCGACACCTTGCTTATTATGTCTCTACTGCTCTACATAATGCTCTTCTTGCAACTTCAGAGCCAAAGGGGTTTCATTCTGCGGTCAAGAATCTCGTCTAGCACGTTGCAATGACTGAAGAGATGGATGCACTTCAGAAGAATGATACATGGGATCTCGTCCCACCTCTTCGACCATTGTTTGCTCTAAATGGGTATTTCACACTAAATATCGCTCTTATGGAACTATTGAATGCCACAAAGCTCGCCTCGTTGCTCAAGGATTTTCTCAGATTCTCGATCTGGATTTCTCTCACACCTTCAGTCCCGTGTTAAAGCTGCTACTATTCGGATAATTTTATCTCTTGCCGTTACACATCAATGGGAGCTACATCAGCTCAACGTCAAAAATGCCTTTCTTAATGGCATTCTCACTTCCCTAGTTTATATGAGTCAGCCCCCGGGCTTTGTCGATCCTCGCTTTCCAAACCACGTCTGTCAGCTAAAGAAAGCGCTCTACAGTCTATAACAGGCACCCCTGCTTGGTTTCAACGTCTCAGTTCCTTCTTATTCTCGCCCGGCTTCATCTGCAGCAAGTCCGACACCTCCTTATTTATTTATTCACGGGGTTCTATTCATCGGTTCCTTCTTGTTTATGTCGATGACATTATCCTGACCGACAACAACTCATCTCACTTACAGGATTTCCTATCACGCATTCATTCGGAGTTTGCAATAAAAGATATTGGCCGACTTAGCTATTTCTTGGGAATGGAAGTTACTTATTTGTATGATGGATTGCTCTTATCTCAAACGAAGTATTCTCGCGACATATTGACCAGGATGGACATGCTGGACGCCAAACCCATTAGAACTCCGCTTCCTGCTGGACACAGATTAACTCAACATGGCGACGCCCTTGAGGACGTCACCCTCTACCGTTCGGTTGTTGGCGCCTTGCAATATCTCATGATTACTCGTCCTGATATTTCTTTTGCAGTAAATCTCGCCAGTCAGTTCCTCAAATCCCCAACAACTTATCATTTTCAAGCCGTCAAGCGCATACTTCGCTATATCAAAGGTTCTCTCTCGCATGGTCTTCTCTTTACACGACGCACTTCTTGTGATTTAGTTGCTTAATCGGACGCCGATTGGGCACGCTGCGTAGACACCAGACGCTCCACCTATGGTTACGCTATCTTTCTCGCTGGTAACTTAGTCACATGGAGTGCAAAGAAGCAACCCACTGTCGCTCGCTCAAGCTGTGAGTCCGAATATTGAGCTATGGTGCATACTACAACCGAAGTCGTGTGGATTTGTTCTCTACTTTGCGAGCTGGGAATTCCCCTTGCTTGTCGCCCTCACCTATTTTGTGACAACAAGAGTTTGATCTTCTTAACACAAAATCCCGTGGCTCATAAGCGTGCAAAACATATCGACATTGATTACCACTTTGTACGGGAGCTAGTTCAATTCGGTAATCTATCGACGACATTCGCTCCTACAGATCGACAGATTACAGATATCTTCACCAAGGCCTTACCTCGTCCTCTGTTTGAACATTTTCGATGCAAGCTACAACTCACATGCATTCTGGAGTCTCGCTTAAGGGGGGATGACAAGATATAATTTAGATATGAGTTAGATTAGATTTAATTCATGCATATCTTATTCTACGGTTTTCTAGTATTACATATCTTTTCTTGATTTGTACATATCTATTCGTACTCTTTATATACGCAATAATAAAGTCGTTATTCTTTGGGAAAAACCCTATCATATATATATATATATATATATAGAGGAGGGATCATGTAAAAAAAAAAACCCCTATAAGAAAAAAGAATGAATCATGTCCATCAGATCTAAAAAAATCAATGGTTGATACTTAATCAAGCAACAAAATAATCAAGCAATAACTAAAGCATAATCAAGCAACATTGTAATCAAGCAACAACTTGAATACAATCAAGCAGCGCCGTGAATGCAATCAAGCATCTTTCTCACTTTCTCACGTTAAGACTTTTCTCACTGGATCCGCTCCCTATATAAATAAAAATATAAATATATAGGGGAGTGATCTAGGCTGAACAGGTATATGTGAATGAATAGAGAACAAAATCTAACCATCCATTTTGTAAATCAACGTTCCAGATTAAATCTTTCCGTCTATCATTAAATAGGCTAGTTTTTGTCATTTAAAGGGCATAAACGGAAAAAAAACCAGCACAATTAAAAACTGAAAGTCGAAATTTATGGGGACAGTTACCAATTAGGATCAACCCACGATCTAGACAAATTTAATCGAATAATATTTAGCATGTTTGTTGGTTGTCATTAATGATTTTTTCCATTATTATCAAATAAATTGGAAAGAGAAAATGCACCACGATTTATTCCATAATCTTAAGTTAATCGTTATCATTGTTTATTGCTTTGTGTGTCATTGTTTATGAATTTGTGTGTCATTATAAGGTTATTCTCTCAACTTCCAGTAATATATTATCATTAAATGTATAAACAATTTTAATTATTCATTAAACAAGGATTCGAAGAATGATACATTTATTCATAAATAATGACACTCACATAAAAAAAATGACAATCGCATATGACACAAAAATAATAAAATCTAGACGTGAAGGCGATCCACCAAGTGTCAGCCGGATTCGAAAAATGACACATTTATTCATAAATAATGACACTCACATAAAATAAAAATGACAATCGCATATGACAGAAAATAAAATAAAATCTAGACGTGAAGGAGATCCACCAAGTGTCAGCCGGATTCGAAGAATGATACATTTATTCATAAATAATGACACTTACATAAAATAAAAATGATAATCGCATATGACAGAAAAAAAATAAAATCTGAAAGAATGTTGAGGGCAGCAAACAGCAGTTTCCTGTGGAGATGGTTGTAATTATACAGACCAGTAGCCATCTGAAAATCAGACCCAGTTTTGTCTTCTGCTTTTTCCTCGAACTCGCTGGCTCTGAGCCCGGAATCACACACGTCGAGGCCCGTCAGTGAAGCCATGATGAATTTCTGAGCATCTTCATAGTTCTTCGATTGAACAGCAAGCGTCGCGTCCTCAATCAAATCGTCGAGAGAGTTGTACTGATCCATGCAGTCGGTGAGGGCCGATTGAAGCAGTGGCCCCACCTCCCCCATCTTCTTTATCCCTTGCGTGATGTTTTCGGCCTTCTGTTCCGGCGGCGCAGACTGCAGGGTGGACGATCATGAGGGAGAGGGTGGACGATCGTGAAGGAGAGGGTGAATTAACAAATTAATTGAACCCTAAAAGAAGCTAAATAAATTAAATCCCAAAAAATTAGGTAACTACCATAATTATCAAATCTACTATAAAATATAATAATCTTTACTACCTAAAATGCCCTTTCAAATAAATAAATAAATTTAATGACTGCCACGTGTCATTATTATAACCATCAGATTCAAAAAATTAATGGTTAGATTATAGGTCATTGTTCATTCACAAACACTTAGTTCAGAAATGAACACTACTCTAAATATATATATATATATATATATAGAGTAGTGATCATATGAGAATAGTTTTTAGTATAAGAAATGAGAATAAATCTCAGCCTTTGATTTCGTGCTATCAATGCTCATGATCAAATTTACTCCGTGTGCAGTTTTCCTCATTTATCATGCAGTTTTGATTCATTAAGGTTATTTTTGTAATTTTAGGATTTTTAAGATTTAAAAGGTATATACTTCCATATTTAATTAGATTTTGTATTCCTTATTTCGCGCGTTCTGATATCTTATTCCTCCTTCATTCGATTCGATTAATATATCTTCTCTCGATCGGATTTTTTTTGTTTCTGGATTTGGCGTTCGTAATCGCTGTCGGCTTTGAAATTGTGGTTTTTGTGGAGTTTTGTTTTTGATTTTGGAGTTCTGTAGTTTGAACCGGACATGTCTGATCGATCTGAAGGTAAGTTTAATACTTTGTATTTTTTATTTTCGATGGTGTTCATGGTTCTATTGATTTTTTTTTATGTTAGGAGATGATTTGATCTTGTTTTTGAATTCTAGACGTTGTTTGTAATAGATTCGTGCATGAATATAGTTTTAAAAAAAATGTGGTATTCAGATGTTCATTTTTCCTTTAGTATCGTGCATCTTTTGTGTTAACATTGTGCATCTTTATATCTTACAGGTTCATTTATTCAAAATTGTGTTGATATTTTTTTTAAAAAATTGTTATTCAGATCTTCATTTTTGCTTTAGTATCGTGCATCTTCAGTGTTAACATTGTTCATTTTTTCATCTTTTAGGTTCATTTATTCCAAATTATGTTGATAGTTTTTAAAAAAAATTGTGTTATTCAGATGTTCATTTTTCCTTTATTATTGTGCATCTTTAGTGTTTACATTGTTCATTTTTTCATCTTACAGGTTCATTTATTTGAAATTGGCGAAAGCAAGTAGAATTCCAGAGAAAACCGTCGAATGTCTGAAGAAAATTTGAGAGAGGAATTGAAATTTTGTTGAATGTGAAGAGTTTTTTCAAAAAGTGTATTGAAAAGTTGTAATGAAACAGCGTAATAATGAAAACGTGTAGCAGTTGTGTAAATTTCAATATTTGATATTATTGCATTTAGCTTTTTTTTAATTTGTGTTTATTCAAAACTGAAGTAAAAGCGAGGAAAACTGCAGGATGTGGTAGGTTTGTGGTTGGTCTTTGTAAATGTTTAATTTTTTTTGAATTCGTATTTATGTAAAAATGAAGTAAATCGAACTAAAAATGAAGTAAATTGGGCTAAAAATGAAGTAAACCGGACTAAAAATGAAGAAAATCGGGCTAAAAATGAAAGTTGTTGTTTATGTTTGAGTGTTTTTACAGTTTTAGCCTTTAAAGACTAAAACTGCAGGATATTGGGGCAAAAATGCCGCGTTATCCTGTTCGTCGATTTGATGAGATGGACGCGCGAGATTTATTCTTATTTCTCATAGTAACTCCTATTCTCACCTGATCACTACCCTATATATATATATATATATATATATATATATATATATATAGTAGTGATCATATGAGAATAGTTTTTAGTATAAGAAATAAGAATAAATCTTAGCCTTTGATTTTGTGATTTCAACGCTCATGATCTATTTTACTCCGTGTGCAGTTTTCCTCGATTATCCTGCAGTTTTGCAAAAATTAAGGTTATTTTTGTAATTTTAGCTTTTTTTAAATATGAAATAGTATCTCATTAGATTTTTTATTCCTTTCTTCGCGCGATTTGATTTCTTCTTCCTTCTTTGTTCGAATTGATTTATATTTCTTTTGTCGATCATATTTTTTCTTTGTTTCTGGATTTCGCATTCGTGTTCGGTCTCGACGTTGTTAATTATGCATGAATATAGTTTTAAAAATTTTGTTTTATTCAGATCGACATTCATTTTTTCTATTATATTGTGCATCTTTAGTGTTAACTTTGTGCATT
This sequence comes from Plectranthus barbatus, assembly GCA_026898455.1. NCBI lineage: Eukaryota > Viridiplantae > Streptophyta > Magnoliopsida > Lamiales > Lamiaceae > Plectranthus > Plectranthus barbatus. Next base: position 223,576 of record JAPKLW010001199.1, read on the forward strand.
TTTGTATCTTACATGTTCATTTATTCCTTCTTTGTTCGAATTGATTTATATTTCTTTTGTCGATCAGATTTTTTTCCTTTGTTTCTGGATTTTGCATTCGTGTTCAGTCTCGAAGTTGTTAATTATGCATGAATATAGTTTTAAAAAATTTATTTTATTCAGATCGACGTTCATTTTTTCTATTATATTGTGCATCTTTAGTGTTAACTTTGTGCATTTTTGTATCTTACATGTTCATTTATTCCAAAGTGTGTTGATAAGATGAAGCATTTTAAGGGCATAGTTTTAAGAACTGTTGATGTTGGTATTGAGTTTTATAGAGACTACGCTCGTGTTGTTGCTTTGAAGAAGAAGATGTTTATTTTTTTAATTCGTATTTATGTAAAAATGAAGTAAATCGGGCTAAAAATGAAGTAAATTGGGCTAAAAATGAAGTAAATCGGGCTTAAAATTCAGGTTGCTGTTTGTGTTTGAGTATTTTTACAGTTTTAGCCTTTAAAGACTAAAACTGCACGATATTGGGGCAAAAATGCTGCGTTTTTCAATATGCTGAGAATGAATCTTGTTCGTCGATTTGATGAGATGGATGCGCGAGATTTATTCTTATTTCTCATAGTAACTCCTATTCTCACCTGATCACTACCCTATATATATATATATATATATATAAACTCTCAATAAACATTTCGCCAGTATGGTATTATTCATTAATTAATCTAGAGTACGATAACGCAATATATTAATACATGGATTTTGAACCAAAATAACATATTACAATGGAAGTGGTATTTAATACCCAACGTGATGGTTCTGTTTTGGTAACATGCCACCACATAATTTGACCAAGCTTTATGCAAATTAATAAGCAATCAACGAGTTGGAATATATTATTCTTGTTATTACTTATTACATAGAGATCAGGTGGTTGTGGTTAAATTATTAATATGGAAAACTATTATTTAAACCATAAACTATTGGTCAACTATGAAAAAAATCATATTATTTCTAACACCCCAATATTTATTACTAAATTGTACTCTAATGTTTGATTCTATCTATTAAAAACCAGTCTTCTTGATCTTCCTCTGACTCAAGAATACGAGTTGCATAGCGTGAGAGTTGATTGAATCTACACTCATATTCTGTAAGTGAGAGGTCTCCTTGCTTCAGATCTAAGAACTCTTTTTGTTTCTGATTTCGAAAAGAGTGCGGGAAATATTTTTCCATCACAATCTTCTTGAATTCTTCCCATGTCAAAGTCTTTCATGCCTCTACAACAATGCCACGCTTATGAGTTTGCCACCAATGACCCGCATCTTCTGCACATGCCACCTTTTGTGCATCAGTCTCTAACCCCATCATCCATTCCTCTACTACCAAGGGTCCACCAATCCCATTGAAACTAGGAGGATTACACCACCGAAACTGTTCAATTACTTGATTGATATTTGGTGGTGGTGGCGGTGGTTGCACAAATCCTTGAAGGGCTGATGTTAAAGTCCACATTTCAGTCTCCTGGATTGTTGTCATTATTTCCATCATTTGCTTGTGTGCGTTAGGCCTCCTTCCACGCCTCATTTTTCCTATAATCTAATAGAAGGAGTCGCCTAAGTCATCTGTCTTTCTAAACATAAAAGCTTATGCCTGCAAGCATTCTATAAGTCTCTAAAATTCATATTTCTTGTAAGCTCTAATAAGTATTATAGTCTTTCTAAACATAAAAGGTTAGAATTATCTAAAAATGACTTAAATTTTAAACTTATTTCTCAACCGTTACATAAAAAAAACATTAAAAATCATAGAACAATATCTTTCAAGCTCCTAGACATCTTATATTGCTGTAAAATAAATAAATAAACAAATCACATACCTTGGAGTAGGAGAGTGCGTGTGAAATATGGGAGATGTCATTAACAAACCATAAATCTCTAATATTCTTTCATTCAAGTCTATAGAAACGTAATTGATAACTCCCTAAATGAGTTATTATTTTGGTGTTTTATAGGTGTGTTTTATGTTGTTTCGAGTGTTTCTAACCCGTTTTAAGTTGTTATTGTGTTGTATTTACTTTGTTAACATTATATGTCTTGTATAGTTGTGTTTTGTTGTTTTTAGTTGTTTTGCAAGGAAAATGAGTGAGATTGACCAAGTTTCAAGCAAAATGAGTGAAAGAGAAATCTGCTGACTGTTATGCTAGAGCATGGGAGTAGCATTACTAGGAGCTGAGAGACTGCACCAGGGGGGGCCACTTTGCTGTCACCAAAGCAAAAGTGCTTTTCAGGGCTGTTTCTAGCTTTACAAGTGTCACTCGAATTTTGGAGACAGCACACAAGGGCAAAATAGGCAGCACACCTTTTTTTTGGATAAAGTAGGGCAAAAGAAAAGGGGATCTTACCATTACACCATAATTCTTCTTGAACAAGCCACATTGCTAGAGAGAGGAAACTTGGGGGCTGTGCAGAGATGGAGGAAGGAGAAGAGCAGCAGCAGCTGGGCACAGTGTTGCTGGTTTTCTTACTTCTTTAGTTTATGTTTTGAGTCGATACAATGAAGGGTAGTTGGAACATGTTTAAGTTTTATTTTATTTTTAGTTTAAATATAAGCTAAGTCATTTTGCACTTGGGTTGTGGATTCTTGATTATATCTTGAATATATGTTAATGGCTGTTTTTGCTGAAATCTGAGTTTGTTTATGATTTTGGAATGATTGTTCTCTTGAGCACGGAAGTGGATAGAGAAATACCACCTATTGAGACCGGAATGAGATATAGGTTGAGGAAGTCATAAACAATTGTATTTCTTACAAAGACATGTGAGGGGATACAACTTAAAGAATAACCCAGATCTGAATTCTATTCAATATATTGTCATGGGAAGCATAAGAATATGATGCATGATAGGACGGTGTAGATCTAGTAGAATGGAAACTTGCTAGGCACTTTGTGTGTGGTTTTAAGACTCAGAGTTCATGCGAGACCTATGCTCTAGCATATAGGACAGTGAAAGATTAGAAATCTATAACTCAAGTGTGTTTCTCTTACTTTGTTTGCACGTGTTAGTGGTTATTTTTGATTAGTTTATAATCTGAAGGGTTGTTAATCTTGTTCATTTTAGTTTGCTTTCCATTTCAATTTGTTGCACTTTTAATTTGAGTATGCATCACCAAACCTATTTTGCAAGCAATATTGTGTGCACGGCTTGATCATACACTCTCTAGGGTTCGATATCTGGTCTCCTAGACTATATTACTTGTCGATTGCGTACACATGCGCATAGTTTTGTAGGTACCCTGCAGCACACAACAAGTTTTTGGCGCAGTTGCCGGGGAGTGTTGTTTTTGAGTCTGAATGCTATTATATTGCTTGATTACTGCATTCATTTTATTTTTAGTATTTTTACTCGTTTGATTAACAAGGTGTTGTAGTGTTTTAATCTTCAGGTGTGAAAAGTTTGTGAAAAAAAAAAAGATGACAAATAAAGGTAGTGTTGTTGGAAATGGTGGAAACAACTTGGGGAATATCTTGGCTATGGCTAATGATAAAGACAAGTGCATTCGTTGTTATGCAATCCCGTTGTTCCAGGAGCTGAAACCAAGCATCATGTGGCCTGAAATTGAAGCTAACCATTTTGAGTTGAAGCCGGTAATGTTCCAAATCCTGGAGTTTATGGGCCGATTTAGTGGTCAACCCACCGATGATCCCCATCTTTATTTGCGGTCTTTCTTGAAGGTTTGTGACTCTTTCAAGATGCAAGGTGTGAGTCCAGAGGCACTAAGGATGAGGCTATTTCCCTTCTCATTGAGGGACAACGCCCGATCATGGTTGAGCTCATTTCCACTCAATTCTATCACCACTTGGAATGAGTTGACCAAGAAATTCTTGATGAAGTATTTTCCAGCGGCAAAGATTGCCAAATTTCAAAGTGATATTATGTCTTTTGGGCAAGAGGATGAATATGTGAGTGAAGCTTGGGAAAGGTTTAAGAAGCTGCTAAGAAGGTGCCCTTACCATGGGATTCCTAATTATATTCAAATTGAGACTTTCTACTTTGGGCTGAATTTAAACTCAACGATGATGTTGGATGCATCAGCAAGGGGAGCCTTACTGTCCAAATCCTATGAAGAAGCATGTGAACTGTTGGACTTGATATCATCCAAAATCTATCAATGGGAACGTCCAAGAGCTGCTCCATAATTAACTCAAAAAGTACCAAGAATTCTACAAGTGGATGCTCTCACTGCTGTTACTGCACCATTGGCAGCAATGGATTCAGCAATTGAGAGTATTGTGCATAACATTTATCCCCGACCATTGTTGCAAAAGGAAAAATCTATGGTGGTATCATGCATTTATTGTGGAGAAGCACACAAGTTTGAAGAGTGTCCAACTCATCCAACATTTGTATGCTGTGAAGAAAATCTGAATTATCAGCACATTCAGGGGAATAATCTATATTCTAACTCATACAACTCAGGGTGGAGGAACTATACCAATCTTTTATGGTATCAGTCAGAAAATTCCAATGCTGCAGCATTTGAGCAGCATAAGTCTGGGAGTTCTGGTTACCAACAGCAAAATCAGCAAAGAACTGAAGCACCACCTGGGAAGCAGCTGAATTCACTGGAGGATATGCTCAAGGAATTTGTTACAAAAAATGCAGCAATGGGTCATAGTTAGGATGCCCTTTGTCGCGCCCCCAAACCGGGCCTATGCGACAGTCCCACGTGCGAACAATGCACGCTAAGGGTTTTAGTGGTTAAAAAGAATTTTCGACATTTATTTAAAGAGTGGCGGAAGCAAATAAAGATTCCCAAAAATGGTCTTGCTTTAATTTCAAAAGATAGGAGTTTGAATCTCAATTGATAATCAAGAATTTAAGTATAGTGAAAGCAAGTAAACATTTCCAAAGGACTTAATTATATTTTCAAAGGAAGGAGTTTAAGTCTAAATAATAATCAAGATAAATAAGCATAGCGGAAGCAAATAGAGTATTCACAAGCAAGCGTGGATAATGGATAATGACAAATAAATTCAAGGAATGACCACCACGGGGGTCTTACGCCAAGTACGACTTGGAATAAATAAATAAACACGAACAGCAAATGGGTACTATGTATGAAGACATAGCCCCTTGAGCCTCGATACCAAATGGCAAATTTAATCGATTAGATTTCAAAGAACATGTCATATGCATTAGAATTTAGATCATGCCAAAGACTTAATTACATCATGCCATTTAGAACAATTGACCAAGGGGTATCAACAAAAGGTTATAATTCAAGCTTACAACCATTCGACTCCAAGGAGGGTTCATGAATAACATGGGATAGATTAACAAAGCCATTTTACTCCAAGTAATGCAAGTTAACATGCCAAATGACAAAGACAATAATATATGTTTTCAAGGAATGGTCCAAAAGATTACATTTAAAATGCGGTTCACAATAGAACCACCTTGTTAGCTTTCCACCACAACGCCGCCTCCACCGCCATCACCTTGTACCTGCATGTGGGGAAAACACACGCAGGGGCTAAGTACTCCGCGTACCCAGTGGTCACGGTGTCTCGAAAATAAAATACATATATATGATGTAGTCACCGTAACACACAAGCATAGCAGAAGGGTTTTGTTGAAAAATAACTCATGCATGCTCAAAACAATTTTAAATACTCACATGGATCCATGAACACTCAATTTGGTGGTGCATTTCACGATCAACGATCATATAACTCACATAAACCGCGTGAGACACGCATGAGGGTTTCAACTCCTCCCTCCTCCTTATTTCTCCCATTTCTCCCAACAAGAGGGTGATCGTATCCCTCCTCCTTATCTCTCCCAAATGCTCGTGGCAATTAATAATCATAAGCACCAAAACAATTTAACGGTGACACATCGCTTTTCAAAAACAAAAAAAAAATTATTTTCAATTTTGAAAATCATTTTAGAAAGCAAACCAAAAGAAGATAGGATAAAGTAGTGCCCACCTTAATTATGAGGTGAAAGTTTACTTGGTGCCACTAGTTGAAGCTTCCTTTTGATGATCACCAACACCTAGATTGTTTAACATTTAATTACTAGGTGTGTTCATGTAGTTTCATGCATTAGCTATTTCATTAAATAAGCATGATATTCATTTTAATGTGCTTCATGTGACACTTCATTCTAAGTCCACAATATTGTCATTTAATTTGATTTATCACTATGGGCATGCTTGCATAATCATTGTCTACTTATCATGCTCAAAAATTTAAGTATTTTATCCATTACACATAATTCATTAGTTTCTTTTGATCAAGTATATGCTCATATATTTACTTATAACCCTTTCCTAGTGACGCAAATAGTTTAATTTAAAATCATGTTAATGTCCTAGTTCTAAATATAATGAGTGATCAATTAAGGATGCAATATGTTTTAAAAGTATTATTAATTTGAGAAAATGTGTTTATTAGTTTTAGAAAAATATATGAATGCAAGCAATTGACTCTATACTATTTATCTTAGTGAAATTTCCTAGTCATAAATCTAAATGTAACCCTGTTTTCAAAATGATGTCGTTTAACATTTACAGAGAATTTGAGTATGAGATTTTATATGCAAAAACTAGATTCTAAAATGAATATGCTCCAATTTACGGTTTGTTAAAATCGTTTTTTGTTTGGAAGTTACGGGCTGGGGGAGATTGATTTTCCTGAATGTTTTTGCTACGGGCTAAAACAGGGGTGCAGACTTTAAAATTTTATATGCAGACTCTATAATGTGTTTTAAATCTAAATGTTAAATTTGAGATTTTTCTAAGGTTCCTAAGTACAGTTTTAAAATCGATTTCTGACATGTGACACAAAATGACATATTTTATTGCAGAGAGTATAACTTTCAAACCACATCGTATTTTGACATGAATCCAAAGCAAAAATACTTCTAACACATTCAAGTATAACATATTTAAATCTCAGACCCATTGAGTTCCATTTGACTCGACTGCTACAGCAAAACAGGGAGCTCATTTCACAGAATTCATTGCAGCATGCTCATTTCACTCTAATATGTATAAATTCGTGGCTAACCCACTTTCATCAACATGTAGGCTCAATTTCAGACATCACACATCTCATATAATGTTAATAAATCATATATCTCATGGTGTATCATGTATTCAAGCAATATATCAACAACAATCAACAACATATCCAAGAATGGTCATCAAGCAAGCTTATCTTCAACCCTAGTTCATCAAATGAGCTAAAACTCGACTAGGGGTTTCTTGATCATACATGCAATTCTATAATCATGTTTATGAGGATCTAGAGAGGGTAAATAAGGGGTTACTTGAAGAGTTTATGTCCAGATTTAAATTTCTCTTGCTCAAACTTCGAAAATGGCTCTTCCTAGCTCCTATTTGCTCTCTTCTTGCTTCCTACCCCTTGCAAGCCTCTAGATCTACCACATAGCTCCATGGATCTTCATTGTTCAGCCTTGGTCGAATTTGGAAGCTTGAAATCTAGGTAATCTACTTGGTTCAATGGATAGAGGAAGGTGTGGGGGTGAGTTTGG
>JAPKLW010001199.1:231141-244063 GCA_026898455.1 Plectranthus barbatus
CCCTTAGTCAATTTAGGGACTTGGCTTATATTTTCTTCTTGAAGGCCCACTTTAGTAATTAGGCCACACACACACCCACAACACTAGATATTTTAAATACTTGCATAATTCCCCTTAATATATCATAAGGTTGGAATTTACATAATTCCCCTATTCTAATTAATGGGTTCAAAAATTCTAGGGGAGAAATAAGAAATAATTTCCGGAAATTTGCTTCGGAAATGAGTCTCGAATATATACACAAATCAATATCTAGTTGGAGATTAAATATGTAATATTCCTCTTATTATTTCTAGAGGTGGCCGATTAAATAGGGAAAATTAAGAAAATAATTTCCAGAATTCACCTCGGAAATATTCTCGAATAATTATGCTACATCGAATTATGTCATGAAATCGGACTTTGAATAATCCTAATGAAATTAATTAAATAGACTAAGGTAAAGTGGGTCTCAATATATTTCTTCTATTGGGCCACTCACTTGTATTTCTAGTTGGGCTCCTATTTATTTATTCTAATTGGGTCAAAATATATGAGAGGATAATTATATAAATAAATTCTTTAGCCCATTATTTCTCATGATTTAATACTTGGGCTTAAATTAATTTATCTAGCCCACCTTATAATAATAAGGTGGCTAAACATAGTTTTAATAACTAGGCCGATAAATATTAATCGCACTTTAATTCTTCGTTACTCATATTAAAATAATTATTTAGCGTAGATAATATGACACGAAAAATGCGGGGTGTTACACCCTTATTCAAAGCCAAGCTGCTTCACTTAGAAGTTTGGAAGTGCAAGTTGGGAAATTGAAAACTGAGCTGAGAAATAGAGCTCAAGGCTTACCGCTGTGTGATACTTTCAATCAGAGGCCAGAAAATGAATTTTTCAAGGCATTAACATTGAGAAGTGACAGGAAACCTAAGGAATTTTCCCCTGCACAGGGTCAAGAAGCTGAAAAAGAATCACAGAAACAGACTGCACTTTGTGCTGTAGCACAGGAGCAACATATGATTGCTGAGAGGAAGTTTGCAACTTCACCACCACATTTTCCACATGGGGTGAAAAAGCAAAATGATGAAATGGATGAGTGTCCTGCAACTTGTGTGTTTGATGATTTTGCTGGGGAAATGCAGGAAAAGTTGTACATGGAGTCAGATCAAGTGAAAAATTATTACAATGAGTTTGAAGAGCTAAGTGATGATGAAAACTTTAAAAAATTTGAATCTCTTGAGTTGCCACAGGGGGAATTTCAGATTCTTTCCCCTCAACAACCAGAGCTGGTATTGGACTCTTTGCTACCTCATTTGGAATATGATGATTTGGAGGATGATGACAAATTACCCGTGAAAAATCCAAAACCACCTGATATTTTTAAAATATTTTTAACATTAATTTAAGCACACACACCCTACATGTCCCCATAGAAGAGATTTTGCTGAGAGAGAAGACATGATCAAATGTTTCGACCCTGGAATCAAGAATGGAATTTTTGATAGCTATTTGGTCTACCTTGTCCAATGTTCTACAAAGGAAAGAGAAGTGACACATATGGCTGTATGCAATGAATCAGTTCCCAAGAGGATTTTGACTGAATGGTATGTTTGTGTTAATTACAAGAAGAGGAAGCAAAAGAAACAATAGTTTGGTGGAGGATTCGACAAAGAGAATGCTATGGTCTTATTGAATGATGCTTAAGAGGAGAGGTACTCTAGGCTATCTAAAAGCTTTAGGCTCTTTGGTAATTGAGATAGCCCTGAAATTTTACTGCTTTAATGTTATTTTTTGTCATTTAGTTAGTTTTATTTCTGTTATTTTATTTCTGATTTCGTTATTTTGTGATGCTCTAGCTTGGGAGTAGCATTAGCTGGACTGTGATAGAGGGATATGATGCTGAATATCAAAGACCAAAACAAATTCATCCTGCAGCAGCTAGGCACCATCAGAGCTAAAGAGAAAGGAAATGCAATCACCTCTGTTGGCCCGTAACCCTTTGGTTAATTCGAAACCTATTCCACTCAAAAAAAATAAATTATATTTAGTCTTAATATGTTAGTTCTTCTTGATTATTTTAGTTGTCTGTTTGTTGGGTGTGAATATTTGATATTTTTATTTTAGTGTCTTATGTTGTGGTTGTCTGATTGATTTATGATATTTTAGCCAATGCTCATTTCTATGCCCGATGATGTGTCCTTTTTATTTCTTTCTCATCTTTTGGCTTTATGAATAGTTTTTGGTTAGCATGTTTTGTTTTCTTCAGGTCTCTAGTTTTAACTCGGTAAATCATGACTAATTTGAGTTCCAAGTCCGTGAAAAAAAAAATTGAATTCTTTTTGAAAAATGCATCATACTAGTTCAATAATTTGTCATGACTTGAGCTGTTTTGTCTAGTGATATGTGTGAAATAGTTACCTCTTACTTGGCTGATAGCAGGTTTGAGGAGAAATTAGGATTTGTGCCACTTATAGAAATGATTTAGGCCATCTTTCACATATTTGAGCCTTCTACCATTCCATTTCATTCAAAAATTTCCTTAGCACCTTTCTTTATGCCTTATGCCATTTATTTCATTTTCCCTACATGTTTAGCCAATTATCTATACTCTTACCCTTATCCAGGAGTATCTTTAACTCTTCTAAACATTAAGAACATTGTTTGTTCTAAGTTTGGGGGTACACACGCACGCCTTTACACGTTGTAGTCGTGGTGTTTTGTGTTTTGTTAGAATAATCAATGCTGAAGCATTGCAGTGGCATGAGCTGTATGGGTAAAAATATTGAAAAACCAAAGTTATGTATTCCGTAATTAAAAAAATGAAAAAAAGAAAAAAAAGAAAGAAAAAAAAGTTATGAAAAAAAAGAAGAAAAAAAAAAGTATAGTTTGTTTTATTTTTATCTTTTGGGAGTGGTTGCCTTTCTCCTTTGTTATTTTTGCAGTTTAGAATAAGTCCTAAATTAAAAGAGTTGAATTATTCTCTTGGATGATAGTCACTTTAACCAAATTTATCCATCCTTTACCTTAGCCTTACATTACAAGCCATGAAGTCCTTTCGATCTATGAGTGACATAGATTCCATTAGTGGAGAAGATGTTAGAGGTCAAGTGGGAGTGAAAATAAGTAACATTGATGATCACTGAGCTTGATGAAATAGCTTGAGTCAGGTTGAAAAGTTGTACTAGCTGATGTTGAGGCATCTTTGTTTTTGGAACTAGGGATTTACAATTTGATTGAGGTGCTTTGTTAAACCGATGAGATATGTTTTTAACAATTTCATGCTGATCATGGACTATTTTGTTAAGTCTTACTTTTTACAATTTTGCTGAGGGCATGATGCAATGTTGCTTAGGCTAAATTTGACTATCTCATGAGGGCTTATGTGTTGTTGTTTGTTTGTTTGTTTTTGTCCTTTGTTTGTGTCTTTGTTGCTTGGGTTTAGTGTTTTATAGGTGTCTTTTATGTTGTTTTGAGTGTTTCTAACCCGTTTTAAGTTGTTATTGTGTTGTATTTACGTTGTTTGCATTATATGTCTTGTATAGTTGTGTTTTGTTGTTTTTAGTTGTTTTGCAAGGAAAATGAGTGAGATTGACCAAGTTTCAAGCAAAATGAGTGAAAGAGAAATTTGCTGACTGTTGTGCTAGAGCATGGGAGTAGCATTACTGGGAGCTGAGAGACTGCACCAGGAGGGACCACTTTGCTGTCACAAAAGCAAAAGTGCTTTTTAGGGCTGTTTCTAGCTTTACAAGTGTCACTCGAATTTCGGAGACAGCACACAAGGGCAAAATAGGCAGCACACCTTTTTTTTGGATAAAGTAGGGCAAGAAAGGGGATCTTACCATTACACCATAATTCTTCTTGAACAAGCCACATTTCTAGAGAGAGGAAATTATGGGGCTGTGCAGAGATGGAGGAAGGAGAAGAGCAGCAGCAGCTGGGCACAGTGTTGCTGGTTTTCTTGCTTCTTTAGTTTATGTTTTGAGTCAATACAATGAAGGATAGTTGGAACATGTTTAAGTTTTATTTTATTTTTAGTTTAAATATGAGCTAGTCATTTTGCAAGGGTTGTGGATTCTTGATTTTATCTTGAATATATGTTAATGGCTGTTTTTGCTGAAATATGAGTTTGTTTATGATTTTGGAATGATTGTTCTCTTGATCACGGAAGTGGATAGAGAAACACCACTTATTGAGACCGGAAGGAGATATAGGTTGAGGAAGTCATAAACAATTGTATTTCTTACATAGACATATGAGGGGATACAACTTAAAGAATAACCCAGATGTGAATTCTATTCATCTGATTGTCATGGGAAGCATAGGAATATGATGCATGATAGGAAGGTGTAGATCTAGTAGAGTGGAAACTTGCTAGGCACTTTGTGTGTGGTTTTAAGACTCAGAGTTCATGCGAGACATATGCTCTAGCATATAGGACAGTGAAAGATTAGAAATCTATAACTCAAGTGTGTTTCTCTTACTTTGTTTACACGTGTTAGTGGTTATTTGTGATTAGTTTATGATCAGAAGGGTTGTTAATCTTGTTCATTTTAGTTTGCTTTCCATTTCAATTTGTTGCACTTTTAATTTGAGTATGCATCACCAAACCTATTTTGCAAGCAATATTGTGTGCACGGCTTTATCATACACTCTCTAGGGTTCGATATCTGGTCTCCTAGACTATATTACTTGTCGATTGCGTACACTTGCGCATAGTTTTGTAGGTACCCTGCAACACACAACAATAAACCTGACTCTAATACTACTAAATATAACACCCTAAATGTTTTTATTTAAAATATTACAATATCTATTCTTAAATGCAGAATTATAACTTAAAGAAAAATTAATCAACCTTATTAAATAAATCTATGTCAGAAAAATATCTAAAATCAAAACGGTTCTTAAACTAAATCAAAATTCAGGAAAAATGCCTAGCAATCCAAATAACTTAAGTAATTGATTAAAAAAAACATAATTTAAATGGAAATAGTCTAATCTAAAATAAGTGCAATAATTTAAGTAAACTAAATTGACTTGAGAGTTCTTAAAAATATATCTCATCTCCTCTACGCTATCTCTGCTACTCTACTATAAGAAATCTAAAAATATTTAAAAAACATGGGGCGAGTACAAAAATGCACTCAGTGGTGGAAAAATATACATATACTTTTTGTCAGATACTCCAATAGTGAAATATACATAAAGGAAATAAGGCGCATTCTTTCTTAATCATAATCCACACAAATGCTCACCACAAAGATAGATAAATGATTTTCATTTAATAGTGTAATACCAAGAAAGAGCATTTATGGTTCTATTTTGGTAACATGCCACAACATGATTTGAGCAAGATTTATGCAAATTAATAAGTACTTCACGAGTTCGAATATATTATTCTTGTTATTACATAGAGATCCAGTTGGTTGTGCTTAAATTATTAATATGGACAAAGTATTAATTATACCCTAAGCTATTGATCAACTATGGAAAAAATATATTATTTCTAGTACCCCAATATTTTATCTATTACTAAATTTATACTCTAATGTTTGATTTTATATATAGATTAAAAGTAGCCTACGTCTTTAACAGTGCTATAAATTTGATGAGTCATGTGTTAAATCTTACTGTGGTACACACGTGAGATTTCTATTTTTTTTTAACGGATAAATCAATAAATTCTTATTTTATCGTAGTCCATTGGTCAACTATAAGAAATACCTTAATATTTCTTCCTCACTCAATCATACCCCAATATTTAATTTTGTCAATTAATTAAAAATACTATCTCCTATGAAATATACCCCTAATATTTTATCTATTACTGAACAATATTCTAATGTTTGATTTTGTCAATTAAAAGTACCCTCTGTCGCTAACGATGTTCAAATTTTATTGAGTCATTCGTTAAAAAGTAGAAATGTCACATGTAGTCATGTTAGAGCCAAACATAATTTAACAATGGCGCATTAAAACTCTAGCATTGTTAACGAAGGAGGATATTTTTAATTGATATATAAAATCAAACACCGGGTATAATTCAGTGATAAATAAAGCACTTGAATAGGATATTTTCAATTGACACAATCAAACATTACAATTTAATTGGGTGACGGGAATATTAGGATTTTTTTTATAGTTGACCAATTGAATAGGATATAATTGATAGTTTTCTTTAATTTTTTTCGCAGTGAATGATATTTTTAATTGACAGAATCCAATATTGTATAATTTTGTGATAAAGAAATAAAATGATATTTTTTATAAGGTATAGATTGTATTTTCCCTTATTAATATTCTAACAAAGTGTAGTTGACTTTATTGAATCTAAGGTGATGTTTATTCTAACATCCATTTCACAAAAGAAATAAATTAAGCTGCTTTATTTTATTTTTGTTATTACATAGATTCAACAGCTCAAATTATTAAAATTTAAAGGAAGTGTTCTCAATTTTAATGAAGCTAACGTGATGTTAATATTTTTTTATTCTCGTTATTACATAGAGATCCACCAGCTTAAATTATTAATATTTTAACAAAGTCTTATAAATCTTAATGAACCTAACGTGATGTTTAATGCATTTTTTTTTTCTTGTTATTACATAGAGATCCAACTGCTCAAGTTATTAATATTTTGCCAAAGTATTGTTAATTTCAATGAATCTAGCTAATGTTATGTTTATATGAATTATTTTTTTAATATTTTATAAGATCTTTCATGTCATTAAATCTTTTTTCTTTTAAGCTTTAAAAATATAAAAGAAATGGATGAAATAATTAATCTCTTTTATAAGAATCCAAAATAAATATCAAACATATTCATCAATTTAAATATTAAAAATATGTTATTATTTTATTTAGTCAATATTTTAACTTCATAACTAAATATAATTTAAGTATTAATTAAAAGAGATTTTAACTAAATAAAATACATAACTTGAAAATAATAAAAAAAATTATGATCTTAAATATTATTAATTTTACTAATATATTTATTATAAAAAATATTAATAAAAAAAGTCGGGTTAATCGGGTCAATCCGTCGATTTTCCGACTCAGCTCTTGGGTTATTCAATCTCGGACTAAATATTTTTGGGCTGAAATATTTGAATCTAACGCACTTTTTGGCCCAAATTAATCGGGCTAACCCATGGGCCATGGGCTTCGAGTTAGATCTACATCTCTAGTCTCTACCTTCAATGCCCTCTATGGTCAAGGACAAATACTCTACCCTAAACCCTAAAAAAAACAAAAACAAAACAGATATCATTTTAATTTACTCATCTCAGAAAATTCTCGGTATAAATCTGTATTCGCTTGGCAAAATTCTGGAGTAGTATAACGCAGTATATGGCTTCATAAAGCTGACAACTGATGCAATACATGGGTTTTGGACCAAAATAAAAAGAACTTCCACTTGCAATCTTGTTGCTAACAAGCACAACCCACATATCAGTTCTAGCAACATTTTGATGGTTATTTTTTGGCATTATTTCACTCAAATCAGCTCACAAATGATCTTGCACAAGATACATCTACGCAAGGCACGAAAACATGAGCATGGACACATGCAACTCACGTGTTCACCTAAAACAGAAAAATAAAATGAAATATAATCACGCTTATTTAAACCAGTAAAACAAAACTGTTGCCATCTTCTTCTTTGACATCTACACACACACCAGCTGTTGCATCATATCTAGTACAAACGAATGACCTCCAGTTGAATCTTACTGAAGGAGAGCTCCTCTGACTTCAGCCTTTCCTTGAAATCCTCCATATCTGAATCATTTATAAGGACTTGAATTTGAAGGCTATCATTCCCATTTTCGAACTGAACTTCCTTTATTCTTACAGCTGAAATGGCGGCCGACATGCTGCAGTACTCCAAACGAATGAGTTCCAGTTTTGGAATGTCACCGATTCCCTCTGGAATCTCTTTTAAGTTTTCCATATGAAAAATAACAAGCTTCTCCAGGGCTCGGAAATGGAAGTCGTCTGCATCCCAATGCTCGAGATCTGCACCAATAATTTTCAAGAACTTGAGGTGTTGAAATTGATCATCAACAGAACTCCACTCTCTTCCACGGACAGAGCCTTTTTCCAGCATGAGAACTTGAAGTTGAGGCAATGAACCCACCATCTCTGTCAGATCTTCCCACTCAAGTAGACTGCCACTCAAGCACAACTTGTTTAGCGAATTGGGGAATCTGAGTTTCTCATTCAGCTGGGGAATCGTACCTCTGAATTCCAACTTGAGTGATTCAAGTTTGTCCAAGAGACCCAGATTGCACAGATTCTCAATCAAGCAATCATCATATCCTCGCAACTCATCACAATAGATTAAACCCAGTTTCTTGATATTGGGGATGCTCTTACATACTTCCTCACTCAGACTGAGATTCCATGCTGTTTTGACTGTCTGCAGGTTATCCAAAATCAGCGTCTTATATTTTCTGTTGCACCGAGGAAGATAAATATTATGACACTCCACATGTCTAAGTTGTCGCATCTTCCAAATTTTTGTGGATGACATATCCAGAACTGACCTATCTCCTTCAACGATTAAAGTTTGCAGATTCCACGTATGGGATACAGGCCTGGATTGCCTCCACACGGAGATGTCATGTTTATGATAAGTAAGATAGCGTAGGTTTACATTCCTATAAAATTTCCCATCTGAATAGTCCCAGTTTCGACAAATCAAAACTCTAAGGAATTTCTGTTCCTCCGGCAGCCCGACATAATTACCTTCTGTCATGATACATCGCACAAGTGGGATTCGGCCTTCAGTATATTGTGAATTCCAACATATGAGGCGACGCCAACTACCATCTTCTATGGCTATGTCCTCATTCACGTGAAAAAATTCTAGTTGCTCAGCTACTTCTATGCATAGATCTCTCAGAAGATCGTGAATGCCACAAGATCTAACTTTTCCATTCTTACGCAGCTCACCAACTAAAATTAGATTTCTTTCTATAAGATCTTTCAAGTACCCCTCCCCAATCTCTTCCAAAACCTGGGATCCGTTTGGTTTTATAAATCCCTCTGCTACCCAAAGTTTGACAACATTTGAGACTCGGATTTGGGCATCCTCTCTAAACACTCCCATATAAAGAAAACATGGCTTTAGATGAGGAGGCAAGTGGGTGTAACTTAGAGACAACACATCTAAGCTTTCTTGTTTCTCTTTTAAACCTTTTATATCTTCCACAAAACCTTCCCAGTATTCTACAGTCTTAGGTGACTTAAAAAGAAGCCCTCCCATCACAACGATAGACAAGGCCAGTCCTTTGCATAATCTCACAATCTCATCACTCACTTCCTCTAATTCAGGTGGACAAGGTTCATTTTTGAATGCTACTTCACAAAATAATTTCCTACTGTTATACTCATCTAAAAAATTCATAATAAAGGGATAAGAGCCACAACCCGTAGCCACATTTAACAATCTGGTGGTCAGAACAATCCGACTTCCATTATTATTATTGGGAAAGAAACGTCTCACTTCATCCCAAGCTTTAACACTCCATATGTCATCTAATATAATTAAGTATCTTCTACCTGATAAAGTTTTATGTAAGTCTAGCCCTAAGTCATTATCACTGGATTTCCCTAAGTCATTTTCACTGGATTTCCCTAGACCACGATCAAGTTGTGAGAGAGTTTCATTTGCATTGTGTTGCTGAGATATGGATGCCCAAAAACGAATATCGAAATGCTCCTTGATGAGTTGATTTTCATAGATATTTTTGGCAAGAGTAGTCTTACCTGTACCACCCATCCCAACGATTGAGATAATATGCAGATTGGATGGGTGCCCAAGAGTAAGCTCGTCCAGAAGCTGATTCAACTCGGCATCACGTCCCACCATAGCAGTCTCTCCATTCTCCATGACTGGTGCAGGTTGCTTTTCTCCCGACCCCCAACTCCCCTTGAACTCAGTAGCTTTTTTCACGGCAGCATCCATGTCTTGAGTTTTGTGTTGCAGATCGAGGGAGCAACTGAGACTTGGTTTGCTCGTTCTTGCATGAATCTGAGCCACAAGGTGAGATTCAATGACATCTTCAGCCGCATGAGCTGCAGATGCAATTTCCCTCTCCAGATCTTGGGCTTCTTTGCTAGCTCCACCATAATTATTGGCCTCTATGAAACGGAGCAAGCAATCGGCCTTTTCAAGAAGGGGTTGGATATGGTTGTTGTCGAAAGAGGTAGAAAGGTGGGGATGGTTCATGATCTGGTGAATGTTATTGATAAGAGAAACTAGAGCTGCATAGGCTGCCATCTCTAATGTTTTCAGTTTTGAGGAAGAAACACAGATTGCAGTGGAAGTGATGGTATGGTATGGTATTGCAGAAGAGTTGAGGAGGAGCAGTTATTTAACATCCAACGTGATGGTTCTGGTTTTGGTAACATGCATAGAGATCCAGCTGGTTGTGCTCAAATTATTATTATTCTATCAAATTCCTGTTAGTTTTAATGAATCTAACATAATTTGACCAAATATACATATATATAAAGCAAACTGGTTTAGATTGTATTATTCTTGTTATTACAAATTAAAGTCTTGCAAATTTAATGAATCTAACGTGATGTTTCTGCTAACCTCCGCAAAAGAAATAAATTAAGGTGGGGTTATATTTTATTCTTGTTATGACATAGAGATCCAGCTAGCTGTGCCCAAATTGTTAATATTCTAATGAATTCATAAAAGAAATGAATTAATCAAGCAGGTTAACTTACATTATAGAATGACCGCCACGAGTTCAACTCAACTACCTCTATCTCTATCTCTATCTCTATCTCTATCTCTCTCTTTGGAGAGTTGCTCCATATATCGTCAAAGACTCGTAGCCTTAGTTAAAAAATGCATCTTTTGATCAATCTACAAGTTTCAATTTTCTGCATGCCGACTATTAAACATTTCGCCAGTATTATATATATATATATATATATATATATATATATATATATATATATAAACATTTCGCCAGTATTGTAGTATTCACTATTCATTAATTAATCTAGAGTAAGATAACGCAGTATATTAATACATGGATTTTGGACCAAAATATATAGTAGATTACAATGGAAGTTGTATTTAATATCCAATGTGATGGTTCTGGTTTTGGTAACATGCCACCACATAATTTGACCAAGTATGCAAATATAATACATAGATATCCAGCTTGTTGTGCTCAAATTATTATTCTACTAACAAATCTTATTGATTTTAATGAATCTAACGTGATGTTTATGTTATCCTCCGCAAAACAAATAACTTAAGCTGCTTTACATTATTCTTTTTATTACATCGAGATCCAGATGGTTGCATGTGTACAAATTATTGATATTCTAACAAAGTCTTATTCGTTTTAATGAATCTAACGTGATGTTATTGATATTCTAACAAAGTCTTGCTAGTTTTAATGAAACTAACGTGATGTTTCTGCTTATTGAACAACCACTGCAATAATCCATTTGGATATTAAACTTAGATTTGGTCAATAATATTCTAACATAGATGATTCTGCCATTATAAAATAAATGAATTTTATATTTAATTATATTTACATTGTAAGATATTTGAGTTCACAACAATGGTTTAAGATACTATAATATAAATTCGTGTCTATTTCTATATCTATATTACTATTCCTAAAATAAAGACTCCCAAAATATTTTTTTCCCCACCTAAACAAAACTTCAAAAAATAATCACTCTTGCGCAGTAATAGATGTTATTTTGCAAATCGGTCATGATACTTTTATTTTTTTATTTTGAACATAAGAATTCCAAAATGGATTAGCTAAAGTTCCGACGAAAATTGGAAATAAAATTAAATACAACCCTCTAAATAATTAAATTTTTAGATTCTCTATTGTTATATTGACACTATAAATATGAATAATTTTTTACAATCTCTTAATTCTCCTTCTCTTCTCAAATGAAAATTATGTTGTTCAACTGAACCGTCGGCACAAAACTTGGTCCGGAATACCCATTTGGGAGAAAATTGCATGAATAAGTTAGGGTTTTCAGTTGTGGAAGCATGGAAGTTAGGGTTTTCAATTGTGGACTCCTCTAATATAACCGTCTATATCAAAGACGGTTTTAGCACAAAATAGAGATAAACTGTCTTTCTTAAAGACGGTTTGACTTTAACAATAACAAAACCGTTTGTACTGAAGACGGTTTAAATAAACCATATTAATTAATTCTATTATTAGTATCAAAAATTAAAAACTAAATAAATTATGAAAAAAAAAAGTTATACCAACCATCTACATCATTCACGGCTGGGGAAAATCAAAAAAAAAATCAAAATAAAAAAGTATAACCGTAAACATTAAAGACGGCTATCAAAAATGAAATATGAAAAAAATTAAAACCGTCTTTATTAAAGACGGTTTGAATTCACGGGTTCGCCAAACCGTCTATATTAAAGACGGTTTTTTGTCAATATTCGTTCACCTGCTTTTGCAGAGGAATCATGTAACGCCCCGTATTTTTCCAACCTTTTATTTAATAAATTGCGAAGCAAACGTCACTACAACCATTATATTATTAATATCATCAAGCGACTTCTCTATGATATCCGAATTATAGCTGCGAGGACGAATAGTAAAATTCGATAAATAAATAACGGATGACTATCGGAATAATTTATTCGACTCGGAAATATTTAATATTATCGTAGCGACGCGATTGGGCCGAGTTAATTATTTAAGCCTAGCATTTTTATTTATTTGGAGAATTGGGCTAAGAGGACTCTATTTATTTAACGTGTTGGGCCAATTTAAATAGGAGCCCACATGAGAATAAATAAAATAGCCCAACTAATTAATTTAGCAAGTCCATGTATATTTCCGTATTTAAATTCATAATTATCGAAATAAATATCGAGATGAGAATTTTA
>JAPKLW010001200.1:0-30751 GCA_026898455.1 Plectranthus barbatus
TTTTTCTTAGGTATGTATTCATTTAAGAATTATTTTCCAAAATAAACGAAGAACTTCTTAACACTATTCATTTTACTATTTTCTAGAAATGAACTAGACCTTCTCAAGACTATTATTTCTTTTGAAAAGAAAAATCCAAGAGCTCTCAATAAGCCACATGGGTGGTGGTTTTTATTTATTTATAAAAGTAAAGGCTTGTTTTGTAATTATTTATATGGGATTTACAAAATAAATTGGAGTGCTAGACATGATAGTTTGTTATTGAGTTTACAAAGAGTTTTGCAATAATTGATTACAAGATTACTTAAAATTTATTTTCCTTTTTTTCTTCTTCTTTCGTGTTTTTTCACCGACTTTTAAAATTTTAGGGTATTGGGCCAACAAAAGTATCACATATTTTATAATGAATTATCACACAAATATAATGAAGTAAATTACTTAACATAATGAAGAACGCAATGTGTAAGTATACCATGAAATCAAAAAGATGACTTTTATTTCTACAATGATTATCTTACTCCAAACCTATGCAATATGGATTTCATTTAAAAAATAATTAAATTGTTGTTAATTTAATTGAATAAGTTATAATTATTTAAATCTTTTTAAAAATAATAGAGGAGAGAGAACATTTGGACAAAAATCAAACGTGTGTTGTAGATGAGACGAAAGTGATTATACATATAAATTAATTACGTAATTGCCCTTAAATGAAAATGTTTAATGAAGAGCGCATTTTATAAAATTTTTAAAAAAATGGCATGTTTAGTTTTTGATCTAGTGGTCACTATTTAGTCTTAAGTGTTCATCCTTGAATATACCCGTGTATAAAGTCGGTTTGATTTTTTTTAATAAAAAAGTTTAAAAAAAATACAAAGATAACCTTGATTTTTGGATATTTCATTTTGTTATGTGCTACTCTTGCACGTCACTGCTTTCGGAACGGTTTTCCAGTGAATTTAAGCCTTAATCCTGCAAAAATGCACCATGACAAGCGTAACACCACTTATAATAGACTCATGCATGAATTATATAAACTTAAGAAAACTACATAAAATAGTATGAAATACTATAGATAAGTGGGTGAAATAATGAACCTATCATTATGTTATGTTCAGGGGCGGAGCCAGCCCCGGGCACGCGGGGGCGGCCGCCCCCACGAGCGTAATTTTTTTAATGTAAATTTTATAAAAATAAAATAAAATTATAAGGCACGATTCTATAAAATTTGATCCAGCCCCCACGATCTTTTAAGTCAGTATCCGCCCCTGGTTATGTTATACGAATATATACGTTCATGCAACTATCCAGCAACTCGAATGTATTTATTAGAGTGATAATCAATACTAGATAATTACTAGCAGCAGCCGATTGTGCTATTATATCGAAAAATACAGACTTCCACTTTCATGGATCCCAAGTATTACATAATTTATATGAGCATGCTATTTTTAGTATTGAAATAATAATAATTATAATAAATTGAATGTTGACATAACTCACCAAACACAAACATAAAAAGATATACGAAATCTACGTACCATTGCATTTCTTATTACATATTGAACTTCAATTGATCTTAAAACCTGCAGTCTCCTAGACTCAGGGTTCCTGCGTTTGCATTGTCCATGTTTTGAAGAAGCGGTTTCCTTTTTTGTCTTTGTATGGTTGTCTTCCCCATTTAGCCAGTTCATAATTGTGCATGGAATTACAACTTCTACTCTAAGTTTATGCAGAAGCTATGCTCATTATCAACTGCAACAATTAATGCAGAACCATGCATATACAACTTATATTTTATTAGTTGAATTTTTTTCCTTTTTCAATATTATACAGTTTGGTATATATGTCTATGAGTGTTTACAGTATATGCTCTGTTAAGATATTTTTGAGTATATCTTTGTATATCTTGTAGATCTTGTATATCAAACTAGAGATTATCTTTTATATCTTTTGTATCTAGTCTAGATTATATTAATTTTTCCTCTATATATATATGTATGTACATTATATTTCATTGAGTGAAATAAGAGTTATTATTCTCTAAGTGGTATCAGCCAAAAATTTTGGCCTAAAACCCTAGTTTTTTTTTTCGTCGAGCCCTTTTCTGTGCGTCGCCCATCGCTGCTTTGCCATGGCCGATCACCCGCCTCTCGATGATCTCCCGACTCTTCATCTCTCCACCATGATTCACATGGTTAACATTAAACTCACATCCTCGAATTATTTACTTTGGCAAGCTCAAATCGAGCCACTCCTGATCACGCAAAATTTTCTACCGTTTGTTGATGGATCGGCACCTGTACTGGCTCGCTTTCTACCGTCCACCACCGGCGCATCGCCAGTCAACCCTGACTACTCTAAGTGGTATTCAAAGGATCAGATCATCAAGTTATTCCTCGTTTCAACCTTGACCGAGGAATCTATGGCTGTTATCATTAGTTGTCAGTCGTCCCGTGAAGTTTGGGACGCCCTTTCTCGCACGTACAACCATCGTTCAAAAGCCCGTGAATTAAGCTTAAAGAACGATCTCCTGTCTCTTAAGCGTGGTGATCTCTCCGTTGCCGATTATGGTCGAAGTTACAAAACTATTTGCGATCAAGTTGCTTCCATCGGCCGCTCTCTTGATCCTTCCGACAAAGCGCATTGGTTCTTACGAGGGTTAGGGTCTGATTTTGCGACATTCACAGCCGCTCAACTTACTCAAGACCCGCTCCCGGATTTTGAAACGCTGCTCTCTCGCGCCCAAAGCCACGAGTTTTTTCAAAAATCCTCCAACCAGCCTGCACAGCCCGTCGCGTTTCAGGCTTCTTCCAAGCCACGCGATGCCTCCAAGTAGCAGGGAAATAAAAGTCGCGGCAAGAACCAGGGTGGAAATCGACAGCGCCGTAAGCCTTGGTGCTACTTTTGTCGTATGACTGACCACAACGCGTTTGATTGCCCTAACCGGTTCGACCAGAATTATCCGCGCCAACCTCGACCTGCACAGGCTCAGTTGGCTGAAGCCTTTTCGGCTAACTGCACTATTTCTCCGTCGGCTACTTCGGATTGGTATCTTGACACTGGGGCCACTGCGCACATCTCCTCTGATTCCTCCGGGCTGGATAATGTGTCACCCTATTCTGGTTCAGATTACGTCACCGTTGGTAACGGTAATCGGCTTCGTATTACACACACTGGTTCTCTTTCTCTATCCATGGATATTAAATTGCATGATGTTCTTATTGTTCCTGAGATTACCAAGAATCTGCTCTCTATCAGCAAACTTACACATGATTTTCCTGTCCGTGTTTTGTTTACTGCCTCTGATTTTCAGATCACGCATCGGGACAGCGGACGAACTCTGGCAAACGGTGTGCGTAGGAACGGTCTTTACGTGCTCACCTCTCCCCATCAGGTCCTCACGGCTTCCTCCTCACCGCCTTCTGCCTCTTTTGATGTTTGGCACTCTCGTCTTGGACATCCTGCCCCATCTACTCTTACTATTTTACGTCATCTAAATTTGCTATTTTTTCCATCATCGAGTCAGTCATCTGGTTTATGTCAGTCGTGTCAGCTAGCTAAAAATAGTCACTTACCATTTTTTCCTCCAATAAACGTGCGTCAAATGTATTAGAACTCGTTCATTGTGATTTATGGGGGCCTGCTCCCATTACTTCCTCTATGAAATTTCATTATTATGCAATATTTATTGATGATTTTTCTAGATTTTCCTGGTTTCATCCTCTTACTGCAAAATCCGATTTCTATGATGTCTTTGTCCGTTTTAAGCTTTTTGTTGAAAATAAATTTTCAAGAACAATAAAAAGGTTCCAATTGGACGGTTTCCCGTGTTCAATCCCTCCTCACAAATTCCGGCATCCATCATCTCATATCCTGCCCCTATACACCTTCTCAAAATGGTCGGGCCGAGCGTAAACACTGTCACCTCACTGAAATGGGTCTCACTATGCTCTTCCATTCATCAACTCCATTATCTCTTTGGGTAGATGCGTTTAGCACAACTATTTACACTATAAATCGCCTTCCTTCTCCGGTCCTTCAAGGTAAATCTCCCTTCCAAGTCCTGTTCAACCACACGCCCTCCTACAGCTCGTTCCATCCATTCGGCTGTCGTGTCTTTCCGTGCCTTCGCGATTATTCTAAAAACAAGTTCCAATCGCAAAGCTTACCCTGTGTCTTCCTAGGTTACAGCTCCTCTCACAAAGGTTTTCGATGTCTCCATCCGGAAACCTCTCGTGTCTACATTACTCGTCACGCTAGATTTGATGAGTCATGCTTTCCCTTCGCTCGTGCTAGCCCATCCCTACCCTTCGATTGCCTTCAACTCTCTGAATACTTTGATGAACCACTGCCAGCTCCGCCTACCTCTCCCGTGCTTCCGCCTTCATCACAAACTCTTTCCCAACCGTGCCCTATTTGCCCTTTCGACACAGCACCGTCGCTCCCAGCCGCACGCATCGATCCGATTCTTGCACCGCCGCAAGCCGACGTTCAGCCTCCATCTCATCCGCCTGCACGCATGCATCGCATGCAAACACGATCTCAGTCTTGTATATTCAAACCTCGTTACCCTATTGATGCTAACATGGTTTCTATTTATTCTGCAAGCACTGCTATTCCGGAACCACGTGGTATTATTTCTGCTCTCAAAATTCCAGAATGGACACAGGCGATGCGTGAAGAGATGGACGCGTTGCATGCAAACAACACTTGGATCCTTGTTCCACACCCTGCCTCTTCCAATGTTGTCGTCTTAAAGTGGGTATATCACACTAAATTGCTCGTCGATGGGTCGGTCGACCGCTATAAAGCGCGCCTCGTCGCGCAGGGTTTTAGCCAAATACCTGGGTTCGATTTCACCAATACCTTTAGTCCAGTTGTCAAGGCTTCCACTATCAGGATTATTCTATCTATTGCAGTTATGCGTCGCTGGTCTCTTCATCAACTGGATGTCAAAAATGCTTTTCTGAATGGTATTCTCACTACTCCGGTCTATATGGAATAGCCACCGGGTTTCACTAATACTCGGTATCCGTCTTATGTGAGCAAATTACAAAAAGCTATTTATGGTCTTCGTCAAGCTCCGCTTGCCTGGTATCAACATTTTCGGACTTTTATTCTCAGTCTTGGTTTTCGCTACAGCTCTCCCGACACTTCACTCTTCGTCCTCAACACAGAACCGATTCTCATCTATTTATTGGTCTATGTTGACGACATTATTATTACTGGAAATAATGAACCGTTGATTTCAACTCTTATGGCTCGTATGAACTCTGAATTCTCCACCAAAGATCTTGGTCGCCTTGGTTACTTCCTCGGGTTGGAAACTTATTACCCTGCTAACCGCCTGTTTCTCTGTCAGACCAAGTATGCACTGGATATATTACGTCGCTCTGATATGATTCACGCCAAGCCCGTTTCTAATCCATTACCGCCGGGGATCACTTTCTGCAAGGATGGTGCGCCTCTTCAAAACCCTACTACCTACTGGTCTATTCTTGGTGCTCTACAGTACTTAACTATTACACGTCCTGATCTAGCATACTCTGTCAACACGTTGAGTCAGTACCAGCAGCAGCCTACGGTTGAACACTATGCAGCCCTAAAATGGATTTTACGATATGTCAAGGGACTATTGGCTTTGGTTTATCTTTCTCTCCGGGATCGCCAAAAGTTGTCGCCTATTCTGATGCGGATTGGGCACGATGTACAGCACCCGGCGTTCTACTTATGGCTTCGAAATATTTTTAGGGCCAAATCTCGTTTCTTGGAGTGCCAAGAAACAGCCCACGGTGTCTAGATCAAGCTGTGAATCCGAATACTGAGCTATTGCTAACACTGCCTCGGAACTTCGATGGGTCTGCAACGTTCTACGAGATCTTTACGTCCAGCCCGTTGACACCCCAGTGATTTATTCGGACAACTCGAGTGCCCTATTCCTTACTCAAATTCCAATCTCTCACAAACGGGCCAAACACATTGATATTGATTATCATTTTGTGCGAGAGTTAGTTGATTCCAAGCAGCTACTGACGAAATTTGTACCTTCTGAAGATCAGATTGCTGATATTTTCACCAAGAGCCTTTCTTGCTCCTTATTTGAGGAATTTCGGACCAAGCTTAGACTGTCTTCGTCTTCGCTTGAGGGGGGGTGTTAAGATATATTTGATATATCTTTGTATATCTTGTAGATCTTGTATATCAAACTATATTATATCTTTTATATCTTTTGTATCTAGTCTAGATTAGATTAGTTTTTCCTCTATACATACATGTATGTACATTATATTTCATTGAGTGAAATAAGAGTTATTATTCTCTACATGCTCAAAAAAAAAGGTAAAAGAGACGGTCTCATCATTTTTATTGTGAAACGAATTTAATGAAATGATGTGTTTCTTTATTGCAAATGATGTATTTCTTTGTTGCAAATAATGTAATTTTTTAAAATGAAATTATGTATTTAACTTATTGAAATGATGTATTAAGGTCCGTCTCACAATAAAAAAAATGGTGAGACCGTCTCTCAGGAGACCAACTAAAAAAAAAATTGGTCACAAAATTGCTAATATTGTTCATAGATGAAATATTAGAGCTTTAGCCTTTGATTTTTCCAGTGTTAAAAAATAGTTTATTTTTTATAGTCGTTATTCGTGAGATTTTAGATCATCTGTTGTGCTTAGTGCACAGTAAATATTTTGTGCACCCTTCCATATCACTAACACATTCATAAAAAAATAATTTGTGGTGGAGAAGGGTGCAAAATAACATCTGCAATGACTTAGCCACAACATAGAATCCAAATCCATCATTTGTGAGCATTTGACTGTGGACAAATATATGCATCCACATTTTGCTTATTAATTGTTCGAGTAAGGTTTTTTTTTTAAAAAAAATAAAGTGTTCAAACGAATTATTGTAATTGCTAATGAGGGTAACGAATTATTGTAATTGGATGTTATATATCTAACCAAGCGACAAAATTAATAATTAAAAATTCAAATTATATTTAGATCTTTTTAACCAAAAAAAAAAAATTATATGTATACCCCTTTATTTTTTAGTAACCAAAAATTGTTTGGTAAGTTGATACCTGCCATAAATACCGCTCAAAACAGGGTATGGTTCACGTATATCATTCACACCTAGATCTCTACCACAGAAAAACACTTGACCATGCTTTAAAATTGCAAAAAATACGAGATGAATCATTATTTTTGGATGGCATTCCTTTACTATATAATGTGGAAACATGGGTGTGGCGTCTCATTCCAATCCATTCCATCAAACCAAAACTTGTATCGCTTTGTGCCGGCCAACCATGAATCCCCTTGTTTTGTTAACTGTTTTGTGCTGCTCAACGCTCGTGAGCAGCCAAAATCAGCATGGCAAGAACATATTCATATTGGCCGGACAAAGCAATATGGCCGGACGAGCCGGGGTTGTCGCCGGCGCCGTCGATCCAAACCTCCCTCCGGAATGCAAGCCCAGCCCGCAAATCCAGCGTCTGAGCGCCAAGCTGGCTTGGGAGGAGGCCCGCGAGCCCCTGCACCAAGACATCGACTTCAACAAGACCTGCGGGGTGGGCCCCGGGATGTCCTTCGCCAACGCGCTGTTGGCGAAGGACCCCAGCATGGGAGTGATTGGTTTGGTTCCCTGCGCCATTGGCGGGACAAAAATAAATGAGTGGAAGAAAGGGGAGACTCTGTACAACAACATGATCGCACGCTCCAAGGCCGCCCTCAGCGACGGCGGAGTCCCCCGGGCTCTCCTCTGGTTCCAGGGCGAGTCGGATACGACGTCGTTGGAGGAAGCGACGTCGTACAAGGGCAAGTTTGAGCAGTTCGTCAAGGATGTCCGAGCTGATCTGCAGCTGCCCACTTTGCCTGTGGTCCAGGTACATACATTATACATACATATCATATCATCAAGAAATTCTCAAAAGTTGTAATTAGGGTTTTTATATATATATATATATATATATATGGCGGATCTGCACGGACCAAAAAGGCTCCAGCCCCCCCCCCCCCCCAAGTTTTTTCAATTTTAATAATATAGTGATCTGATATTTTTACATCTTTTCATTTGAAGTTGTGAATAAGAAAATTTGACTTAAAATAAGGGAAAAAATGGGTCAAAGGATCTGAAAATGTAGGCATAAAACTTTTTCCGTTTTAAACAATTTCTTTTTGTTATGTAAAATCCAATCGAGCCCCTTCTACAAAAGGATTCTGGATCCATCAATGCATATATGATATATATATCTATGAATGTATGCAGTGGCGAATCCAGAAAATCCTGTGAAATCCTGTGACCATGCTGAAATTTTTTTCCCCTTCACTGGGCTTCATCCCTTTGTAGCATATTTTTTCTTATTTTCATTTATTTTTCTTATTTACGAGGGGTAGTCCAAAAAATTTCCGGATCACGATACTATAAAAATGAAAAAAAAAAATCCGGCCCCCCTAGCCCTAATGTGGATCCGCCACTGAATGTATGTGTGTTGCAGATGGTGGTGGCATCCGGAGACGGGAAGTTTGTGAATGAAGTGAGAGAGTGTCAGTTGGCAGAGAAGATCCCCCGGTTGAAGATGGTGGATGCGAAGGGGCTGCCGTACGGACCGGACAACCTGCACCTGAACGTGGAGGGGCAGGTGAAGGCCGGGCAGATGTTTGCCGACGCCTTCCTCCAAATCCCACCTCAATGAAAAACACTTCCATTTGCATTTGCATTTGCATTTGCATGTGCATGCCCCCCCTCTCAATCCTTGGATGGTTTGGTTTGATATGATGATTCACATATATATTTATATGTGAGAGATTGGATCAAGAGTTTTATTTTTTTTCTAAATAAGACATGTCATGTCAATCCTTTGTAATGTGGATATATATCTTTTTATGGATTAGACTTGATTGAATCGTGTATCAGATTTCAATTCACGTATCTCTATCAGATTTAGTTTTCAATGTATGTTTTATACTAATCTGCGACAAGAAAGTATGAAAGTTAAAGACAAAGAAATGACAGAAAAATATTGAAAATTAGATTGAATTGAGACCAAAATATGTTGGATCAAATTTCATTTCTTGCAGCAGCCATCTTTAATTAAAGCCATAGTATATAATTTATACGATGAGTAAGATTAACTAGATCAAAATCATGATTTGTTTTTTATAAGTGAGTTTGATCCTTATAAGAAAAAGAAAACAAATAAAGATGACTTTATTACACTACAAAAAATAAGGTTATAAACAATGCAGAATCCGCATTATCTATTACTTCATTCCGCGTTGCCTATAGTAGTATAGTTAGGGGTGTTCATGAGTCGAGCTAGCTTGCGAGATACTCGGGATTGACTCGTAAAAAACTCGAATTCGACTCGTGACTAGGCGAGCCGAGCTCGAGCTCGAGCTACTCGAGTAGCAGTCGAGCTCGAGCTCGAGCTCAATTATACTTAGCTCGATAGGCTCGCGAGCCTAATCGAGCTCAACTCTTTCTTTTATATATTTATACTTTCCCCCCTTAAGTTTTCATTATTTACCATCTTGACCTAACTATAAATAAAAAAAAAACCTAATTCTCAATCTCATTTTTTTCTCCACCCACATCTCTCTTTTCCTCTCATGCGGCGCTGTCCCTCTTCTTCTCCCCCAAGTCCACTACAATCTCTTCCTCCCACTCTTCTTCTCCCCAAGTCCACTACAATCTCTTCCTCCCACGTCAGTGCCGGCGGTGATCTCTCTTCCTTCATGCTGATAGTTCTCTCTTCCCCCCATCGGCGTTCTCTATCTTCCTTCGACGTTGGTGGCTCTCTCGTCTCTCCTGACCGGCCACTATGATGTCTGCGATGCTCATTCTCTCTTTTTCTAAGAATTAGTATTTTTTTTCTCTCATAGAAGCTACCAAGCCTCAATGTCTAATTTGAGATTTGCATATTCTTTGTTTTATTTTGAATTAGAGTACATTATTTTTCAAGATCCATGTTTTGATTTTTTTTTGGAACATTTAATCTTTTAGTCTGTGATTGTAGTTAAATGCTATAAAAAAAATTTCTTTATTTTTGTATTTTATAGTTCCAGAATTGATAGTTCTGTTGTGGTAATTTTGATATCAATTGGTTGGATGATAACATTAATTAGAGTATCATTCATCCCTTCATATAATTCAGCGAAATTCAAAGATAATGTGAACAAGATATGAAAATTCGGATTAATTTTATTAAAATTTCAAAAAAAAAAAAAAAAACATGCGAGTCGAGCTCGAGCTTCACAAAATTGCAACGAGCTCGAGCTCGAGCCTGAAAAATAAAGCTCGGTCGAGCCGAGCTCGAGCTCGAGCCTTCAAATATTGAGTCGAGCTCGAGCTCGAGTTTGGCTGAACTCGGCTCGACTCGGCTCATGAGCAGCCCTAAGTATAGTCTATTTAAAAATGAAAATAGACAACACAGAATTTTTGTTTTATCTATAAAGTCTAAAGATACAGACAACACGAGTTCCCGTATTGTCTATAAAGTGATAGAAAACACAAAAACTCCGCGTTGCTGAGATGGACAACGCAGATTACCGCGTTGTCTATAAAGAGATCAACAACATGAATTTTCGCATTGTTTATAATATATATATATATTTTTTTTTTCAATTTAAAAAATTCTATAAAAATGGATAGTGGGATTGTATTGTATGTGCTGAATGGTGTCAGATCATTCATCAAAACAATCCATTACTTTCTCATGAAACTAATAAAATCACATTAATTCATTACAACTCTAACAAATATATGACTTCTGTATGCATACCAATCGTAAACTCATGTCTTTTCTTATAAGACCCCATGAAATAAAAATGATAAAAATGGTGTCCATCAGTTTTACAAACACAATAAGGTAATTAAAGACAATAAGGTAATTAAAGATAAGAGATTTAGTAACCTATCAAGGTGGAAATAGAGTGAAAAGAGCATAATAGTTTTAAGCTTCCAAGTTTAAAGATGTCAAGTAAAGGTCAATAGCATATACAATATAGTAGGAAACCAGCACCAATGTCATCACCGACCCCATGTAAGTGTGAGCAGCCCATATGCCTATAAGGACAAAGAAAGAAAAGAAATAATTAATCACAATACAAAGAAAGAAAACAATATATATATATATATATATATATATGTGTGTGTGTGTGTGTGAAAAATCCGAACATAATTAACCAATATACTCCCTCTGTCCCGCCAGATTAGTCCATATTTCCATTTTCGTCTGTCCCACTAGATTAGTCCACTTTCCTAAAATGGAAAAAAAATATTCTAACACCAATAAAATATTAATTCCACTACACTCACAAACATTGGTTTCTGTGCCGAAACCAAACTGGACTAATCTACTGGGACGGAGGGAGTACTATACATCAGAAACAAAGAAGATGAGACTAGTAAGCATAAAAGTACAAACTCCGAGTATAATTAACCAAATTCACATGTTGAAAATGTCTTTGATATTCTAATGATTAAACAAACTCAACATAATTAATAAAATTCACATATTGATATCCTAATATTGATATCCTAATGAGAATCGGGGAGCATAAAAACTTAAAATGCTTCCAACCGAAAAATCAACAAAACCACATATTTGGAGAAATAACGATAACACAATCAACATCAACATAATTAATTAAATTCACATATTGATATCCTAATGAGAATCGGGGAGCATAAAAACTTAAAATGCTTCAACCAAAAAATCAACAAAACCACATATTTGGAGAAATAACGATAACACATCCACATGGACGAGAAATAACAATAAAATGAGGAAATAAACAATTATAACACAGCCCCTACACGGGTGATAAACAATAAAACGATAAATCAAGCATACCAACATACCTCAGTCCATAAAAGTTGGGAGAATGTCACACCATATCATTTGGCTCATGTGAATAAGACTCATGATCGAGTCCTTTTATCCCCGTCATTGATGTGAGATCGAATCTTCTCTCCATGGTGGATCCAACGGACATATAACAAATCAACTCCATTATAAATCAGATGCGCCTTGATAGTTTTCACATCATTTTTTCGTAGATTTCCACACTTAGCACATGGACAATACATATCATTCGGATCTTTACCGTTCTCAATGGCAAAATTCACGAAAGAATTGATTCCGTCCTCATACTCCTTTGATAATCTACTTTTTCTCATCCACCCCTTATCCATTTCCTAAATCGACATTCACATCAAGTATTCAAGTCATTGGCATAACTAATTGTGTCATGCAACAAAACAAGAATAAAACAATAAAAAGAAATCCCTCATTGATTTATAAGCTGTAAACGTTCTAGCAAGACTAATAGCAAGCTATAAGCAAACAAATAAAAGGTTTGTTGGCGGTTTAAGATATCATTCCCACCTCTTATGTTATGTATGAGAATTAGATTTGAGACCTGGAAGCAAATTACAAAACATGCACTAAACCTTCATCACCAACAAGAAGTAAACCAGGTTGAATAATATAAGAAACATGTTATAGTTTAATTACTCCTATTAATCCATCCCCCAAAACATTACTTTCCCCAGAAAACTCAAACTATGAAACATGGTCCAGCCCCCATGTCTGCCTATCGGTTACATGCACCCAGATCTCACAGCAGTCACGAATAAAAAAAACACACACACGCTCTTTCCGGCAAGGGATTTTAATGATGTGAAACTTTTTATGTACTAAACATGACTGACCTTTGCAGACCTAAATTTTAAAACAACCAAGAGTCATTACTGTACCAGATATACTTACCACACATGATGGAGAATCTTGGTAAAGCAGCAGTAAAATATTGAATCTAAACTTGCAGGTCAATTAAGTACAAACTGAATCTGGGGGAGAACTTTTAATGCCAGGCAGCATGACTAGAGTGACTATAAAGCTTTAATTTATCATTCACATTTTGGAGTGTGTGAAGATAAAATTACCTCAGTATCAGCAGGATCTTCTTGCAAATTGCAGTCAGGATTTCCCCTACAACCAATATTAGTGTCTGTATGCAAACTTTCAGAGTTAGAAACGATGGATCTAAATGCATGCAGTCACAAAAATATTCTGTCAATATAGAAGTACCAATTACATTTCATATATATTAGTTCTACAGTGAATACCAAACAAATTGTCACAATGGGGTTAAAAATTACCCGAAGTGACGACTTCAGATCTGTTATTTATCAATTATCAGCATTTCAAACCAATACAATTGTTGTTTTGTTCATAAACATAAAGTACCGAAAACAATAAGCACTCATTATCTTCGCACTCAGATAGATCTTGAATAAAACATGCAATGTGTAAGAACAATAGGTTTGTGGTAGATGCAAAACGAATTTAGACACAGGATTGAGAGAGAAAATGCAATTCGAAGCAGAGGAATTCTAGTGGGCTGTTATTATTTACAGAGCCATTCAAATTCATTTGGCATCACTGGTGGTACATCTATATTCAGCAAAACTAAAGGAGCAATCCAATACATGATGAAACACATTATAGCCAAAAACAGTAGAAAAATAATTGAGGCCTAGAAACCAGAAAATCGTAAAAATTGCAAAAATTGAAGAGATGAATACCAGGAGCAAGTTGTGATAGAGATTGAGGTGGAGAACAATGGCAAGTGCATAGAGCACACGAATAAGACGACTGCAAACCCTATATTCGGTCGGAGGCGATAGGGGCGACGGTCGCCGGTCAGTGGGGGAGACGGGTGCCGATCAATGGTGTTTGAGAATTAGGAGGGACACATACGATTTGGGAATTGAGAGAGTATTTAGGTTTTTTACTTTTAAGTTTTAATACTATCAAATTCTAATTATTTGTTTTATTAATATTTAAAAATAATTATTTTCTTGTATAGCTTAATAGTTTAAAAATGTTTTCCAATCACTAAAATTTAATAATTTATACAGTAATATTTATGTATTAATTTATTGAGTACTTAAAACTTAAAAATTGCTTTAATTATATATGTTTATCTTATTTTTTCAATATCTATATATTTTTAAAAACATAAAAAAAATAATTAAGTTCCTCAAAAAATAATTAAAAGTAAAATTAAAATAACAATACTTAAATAATAACACTAAAAGCATATTTATAATAATAATAAATTAATAATACAATTAACATAGTTATTATTTACTTTATATATTTTTTATTTAGTTATCAATATAGACCTCGCGATTATCTTGCGTCGCCTATATCAATATAGATAATGTGTGTTGTCTATAGTCACTTATCATTTTAACCACGCAGTCACGTTTTTGCGTTGTCTATTATGATATTTATTATTCCCTCCGTCCCGGCTGAATTGTCCCGGTGACTTTGGACACAATAACCAAGGAGTGTGAGTGTGAAGTAAGTTGAGTGGAATTAATATTTTATTGTTGAGTGTGAAAAAAGTTGTCTTTTTAAGTAATGAGACAATTGAGGTAGGACTAGACATGCCCAAACCTAACCGGAACCGGCTGAACCGGCCCGGAACCGGCCCGTCGGTTCAATGAACCGGCCCGGAACCGTGGCCAACGGTTCGAAACCGGAACCGGATCCCTTTTTACAAGGGCCGGTTCCGGTTCAAGATTTTCAACCCGTGGAACCGCCGGTTCCGAACCGGCTGAACCGGCGGTTCCACCATTTTTTATTTTTTTTTTTTAATTTTTAAAAATATTATAAAAATTGTTGTGATGGAGATTAGAACACTGGACCTCTTAATATATTCCTGAATGCTTATCCACTTAGCTACAACACAATTATTGAAAAAATTATAGTTTTAAATATATAAAACCCAACTAATATGAGATTATTATGTATAATGTTTATTTTTCAACATTTTCTTATATAGAATTAAACAACAATATCCATAAATACGATATATAATTGTCAAATATAATTAATTTATCAATATATTCTTAAAATTTATATTAGTGTTATTTATGAGTTAAAAGAATTTCAAGACTATCATGTGAATCTAAAATCTTCATATTTTTTACAAATATTATTTCAAATCAACGAAATTGATTCTTAAAATCTTATTGCATCTTATAAGTTATAATATATCTCACATTACAATATATTGATTGATAATAAGTATAAACTTTAAACATTGCTACTAACTTTAATATTAAATTTTAGATTAATGGATATATATCATATTTATTTATACTAACTTGTAAGAATGTTATTTAGTTTACAAGTATACAATTTAATACAAAGCTTGTACTAAAAAAACTTAAATGAATACACAATGAATTAGAGATATTTTCATACATGCTAATTTAAATCAAATGTTATATTATAACAAATGATAGTATATGCATTGGAGTTCAATGAATGATGTTAAAAGCTAACATATATGTCGTGGAGTAATGCATATCATACTCAACTTTATTTAGCATTATTTGTTCAATTAAGAGAGATTCAAAACCATAAAGTAAATAATAAACAATAATTTAAATTTGTTATTTTAATTTAAATGTTATTTAACGTTTTTTATAATAAGTAAATTATAACATGATTTTTTATAATTATAATTACTTGAATAATATATCGCAATTCATTTTTATAGATGATAAAATAAAACTATCTTATTATTTAATTGTTTTTTATCTAAAATATTATACATATATATTAAAACATCATTTTATATTATAATATATTTCATATTTATATACATAATACATTCATATATTTATTTTAGAAACTTTATCAATAAATGAATTATAGTCTAGTGGTTTGTTCCTATCTTTACCTCCTCCAGGTCCATGGTTCGAACCTCTTTGAGTACTTTTTTTAAAAAATTAAAAAAAGAAAAAAAACCGGCCCGAACCGGCGGTTCGAACCGGAACCGTGCCCGAACCGGAACCGCCGGTTTCGGGCCCAAACCGGAACCGTGCCCTTTTTTAGGCGGGCCGGTTCAGGGCCGGGGTTTTTGGAACCGCCGAACCGGCGGTTCCGAACCGGAACCGGCCCGGAACCGGCCCGTGGCCATGTCTAGGTGGGACGAACGAAAAAGGAAAGTGGGACAATTGAGGTGGGACGGAGGGAGTATGTGGTAGTGACTGCATGGTGCTTGCATGCAAATGGAAGTGTAAAGTGCAGGGTGGAGTGAATGAGTTTATGGTTTGCTGTGAAATTTGGCTAAGTAGTGAAGTGGTGTGTTTCTACTTAAAAAGTCGTGTTGTTATTTGTGAGATGATTCCGAGTGGACATGTGGCAGCGACTGATTGGAGGATCCTTAGGGTTTGTTGGAGATTGGTTGAGCTCAACGGATTGAGCAGATTTTTACTTTCCCATGCACGTAACTCTCGTTTTTCATTTTTTTGAGAGAGATCAGATAATTCTGAATTGGATATGGAGATCTTCTTGTACCTCTTTCTCTTCTTGTACTCTACCAATTAATATAACGTCAGCAACCGCCGTGAATGTAGCCGATTATGGTGAACCATGTAACCTTCGTGTATTGAGTTGTTTGTGTTTCGATTTCTATTTGTGTTTGAATCGCACAACAATATTGATAATACGAAAGTGCATTCGCGTTGTCTATATTACGTTGTTTATTTCCAGATTTGTTGTCGTGTTAACTTGATTCTTGGGTCTTTTGTTATGTGACTTTTCACATATTATCTATATCAAAATTATTTAAATAAACAATACAATTAAATAAATTTTTAATTATTTACTTTAAAAAATTCATGAAATTCGGCAAGCTAACTCTCGTTTCAATTCATACTAAACTCGATGTGACTATATCTTCTTCTCTATTTCTCATATTGCAGCATAAAAGGCAAACACTCTTAGTTTCAAAAAAAAATTTAATTGAAATGTGTTTGAAGAATTTTCAGAAGTTTTTCAATTGAAAAAATTGAAAATTTGTGGTTTTTATCAAATCTTGCGCCAAAAAAAATTCAATGTTCAATAGTAAAGGAAAAGGAAACTGTTCAATCACTGTGAATAAAAAATTAGGAATGAGACATCAAATGCTTGCTTTTTTTATATTATAATTTAATATTTTCATTTTTGAAGATTTTGAATACTTTATTAGTTTTTATTTTTAAGATTATAAAAAAATTAGGTAAATTACTACATAAAATAATACTCCCTCCGTCCCTAATTATTAGTCCCCAATTGAAATGGCACGATAACCAATGTTTGTGAGTGTAGTGGAATTAATATTTTATTGATTAGTGTGAAAAAGTTTACCATTTTAGGAAAGGGGACTAATAAATGGGACAGACCAAAAAGGTAAGTGGGACTAATAAATTGGAACGGAGGGAGTACTAAATATAAAAGTTGAATCATATAATTAAATAATGTGGATCAGATAATCGAAATGGATATAATAATTATTAGAAGCGAGCCAGCTATGCTACTATATCAGTAACAACTTTATCCAAAGCATTACATATTCTACTAAAGTATGCTTTTATATTGACATAATTAATGATTCAAAAATTAAATGTCGAAATAACTCACCAAATACAAACATAGAAAGGTATGTGAAATCTACCATTGCATTTCTTATTACATATTGTACTTCTTTATTAAATATACATATACATCAATTCATATGGGGACGGATGCTATTGAACTATCAAGATTGTACAATATTCCAGAACCAACATTGCTTTTCTATCAAGGCTTCTTTTTCTTTATTTCTTTTCACTTTACTCACATTTTTGTGTTTCAGTTTGCAATTGTGAAGTTTTTATATTTCTCTCCCTACTAATTAATTAATGTGGTCCAAAAATGAAATGCACCTAAAGTTTCATTCAAGAAAATGACTGCCCAACTTTCAGGCACACCACACCTACACACATGAATTGAAATTAGCCCAACAACCACCTCATTTGTGTTATAAAATAAAACTTCAATGATACACTTCACTATCACGAGCTTTTATCGAATCTAGACCATAAATGCCGATTTCGATTGTCTTTATACAATTGATTAATAGAATGAATTAATTAGTTACATATCCCTCTACCTAAACCATCTAAGGAAAAACTTCTTGTTAGAAACAGCACCACTGCTCTGAACTGGGAGAGGAGCCATAATCTGGAGGAAGGCGTCGGCGAGCATCCGGCCGACCCGGACTTGGGCTCCGGTCGAAAGATGGAGCCCGTCCGGGTCGAGCTGCAGTCCCTTCGCATCGACACATCTCACATTTGGAAGATCGATTCCCAGTTGAGCTTTTCTTACAATCTCCACATACTTTCCCTTCCCCGATGCTAATGCAACCTTAAAATAATCAAAAAATCTTATTCAAATCAAATATAAACATAAAGAGAGAGTTTTGTAATGAACGATCTTGATTCTTGATTCTTACCTGAATCACCGGCAGCACAGGGGAGAGTAAATCCGACCGAATATCGTAGAAAAACTTCTCTAATCTCCTCTTGTATAATCTAGCATCCTCACGCGCCTCCGTGTCGGACTCCCCTTGGTACCACAGAACGCC
Organism: Plectranthus barbatus; assembly: GCA_026898455.1. Lineage (NCBI taxonomy): Eukaryota > Viridiplantae > Streptophyta > Magnoliopsida > Lamiales > Lamiaceae > Plectranthus > Plectranthus barbatus. Next base: position 18,492 of record JAPKLW010001200.1, read on the forward strand.
GCGCAGGAGCCCTCCTCCGCCGCGCAGGGCGGCCTGAGCCCGTGTGAGCAGCTGCTCGTAGAGGCGGCCGCCGCGCCTCCACTCGGTTATGTTAGTACCTCCGATGGCGCAGGGAACCAAACCGATCACTCCGATGCCGGGATCCCTCTTCAACACCGACGTCGAGAAGGCCATCCCGGGGCCCACGCCGCAGGTCTTCTCGACGTCGATGTCGCGGTGGAGAGGCTCCCGCGCCTCCTCCCACGCGAGCTCGGCGTTCAGCCGGAGTATGAGCGGATTGGGGCGGCACTGTGGCGGCACGAGGCCGTCCCACGTGGCGTTGACGACTCCTCCCCGGCCAGACATGTTGCTTTGGCCGGCGAGGATGAATATGCTTTTAGGCAGCGAGGCGTTGTCGCCGGCGGCGAGGATGATGCAGTGGGCTAGAAGGATGGAGCAGAGGAGGTGAAACATGGCTTGGGCAGAGGCAAATGCAAGAAAGCATACGCATTCATCTACTTAGGCCCCATGCTATGATGATGTGGATCATGTTAGATGTCTGCATCGAACTTTTCTTTATAAGCCGATTTTGTAAATTTGTAATAGAGTTTGAATTTTGACATATAAGAATTTAGGATTAATCGAAAAACAATTTTAGACAGGCTGTGTCTGTAATTTAAGAATCTTTTCCATTGCAGCTTGCCTTATTTTAGCAGTGGTAGGTAGATTGTTGTTATACCAAAAACACAAGGCATAAACCAAAACTTATTTATGTAGTTTTTTTTTTTTTTTTTTTTTGAGAAATAGATTAATATTTTTTATTAGCGGTGGACAAATCATTACTGGAGACAATATTGTACCCCTCACCTGCCAGTCCTGCTGTTTTTTGTTTTAACATATTGTTTGGAGTTTTTTAAAAATAAGCAAATCCACTTTCAACAAATATATGGTTTCTTTAGGTATTGACAAACCCAAGTGAAGAAGAAAGAAAAATTTGTGCAGCGCTGAGAGCAAAAAGTTGAAAGTTGTGATACGATGTCGTGCTCGGTGGGCAAGATAGAAGGATGAGACGGGTTGAGCGGCACCGGAGATAAGGATGAGAAGGGTTGAGCGGCGAGAGAGATGGACTTTGTTGGTCCCCAATGAGAGTAATGATTAAATGCAGTGGAATATTAATGATCTTGCACTTATTTGTTGAGGTCTCGACTCAGCGAATTCTTATAAAATATGTCTTTAAGCTCGTGAAGTACTTAGGTTTATTGTAGATTATATACCAACACTTGAGGTGTTGGATTTTAATACAAGAAGTAAGCAATGAAACAGTAAACAGAGAATAACACAAAGATTATAATGGTTCGAACAAATGTTTTAGTTCCACTCTATGGTTTGCTAACCGGAATACACTAAGATTTAATACACAAGGTAGAACTTGATCTATAACTGCAAGTAGCTCCTCTGTCTGGTCACAGTGCACCTTTAAGAACCTTCGATATCAATCTTCTCAACACTTCTTGGAGTGAGGACTCACCTCGCAGCCTTCTTGAATGATGGATTATAATTTTTATAGTTCTTCTTTGAACTTCTCCACTTTGCGGCAGTTGCCAGTGATAGTCACTCTTGTAGATCAAGGTGACTGCTACGTTCTTTCTTAACCAAGTTAACCTTAGGAATAAGTTTCCAAGGTCTCGTGATGAACACAGTTAGCTTATGCAAAGCCTCGATCATTTCTTGATCGACACTGAATTCGGCAGAGTATATGCTTATTTTTGCGCGTAATTGTCGGACTCTCTGATCTCTGCGAACCCTCTCCTATTTATAGACAAAGATTCAAACATAAATATTTGAATCTTTTATCCATTAGAGACATGTTGTCGAGCCACCAATCCTCTTCATTCCTTTTTCTGAAATGTACCGTCGTTTGATTGGCTCCTTCCTAGTTTAGCCGACTTGTCATAATGGACACCTTAGTTAATTATGGAAATTCCCTTTTATCTCTTGATAAATCGCCTTTTTGATTAAGGAGATTCCTTAAAATCTTGATCCTCTTATTCGACTTCTTCTGATGCTTGCTGGTTGCTATCGAAATGCTCAGCTGAACTCGTTAATCGTCTGTTGAGATATCAGCAAGTTTGCTGAGATCCAAAATTCTATTTGCTACATTCCTTCGGCAACTTGGTTACTTGCTGAGTGTCCTCGGTAGTCTTCCGGTGTTTGCTAGCATCTTTATCTTCATTAATTGCTGGCGACTTTAGCAACCTTTGCGTATTTTGCTGAATCTTCCAACAATCTTCTCGCACTTTGCTGACTCCTTCAGCAAATTTCAACGATCTTTTTCTAACTCTATTACAACTCAAATAGACTTATTATATGCAGGGCTTTTACAATTTCATCATATTTCTAAGTTGCTAGAGACTAGATAACCTATCTTTGATGAACCTAAAGGGGTACAAAATTCCCAACAGACTTAAAATTGAAAAAGAGAATGTAAGTGAAAGAAAGAACCCTAGTTTGATAATTGATATATTAATTATTAAATTTTAATAAGTAAATAAATAAATAATTTCTTATTAAATTCTTGACGGATTATCTGAATCCGGTCCGATCCGTATTCGATTTAAATTTTTCGTGCTCTTATCGTATCGATCTGATAAGGATCCGAAATCTTATTGTATCAATCTGTATCCATTATAATCGTATTGTGCAAAAAGTTGTCAGCCCTACTTGGATTCACGGTCTCAATGAGTCGTTAAAATTACAAGAGGGACCTCGCTCAAAGCAACAACCCGGAACCAATGGGAGGCATACACCTCCAAAATCCCATAGGAATACTGAAGTGCTAGTCATATGAGCGTAAGCCTCCAACCAAGGATCATCCAAGTGAGACTGCGCACTCAAGCCACCTTTCCGGAGGTGATAAACGCCTACCTGCATGAACTCCTTATACGGGCTGTTAACATAGATCAGACAGACTCATCATGACCTGTGACTTCAAATGAGCCTCCTCAACCCAGGAGCTTAAGAACTAACACTTCAAACACAATCAACTAAAAAACAACTGAACCTACGAGGCTAAAGCAACAAACTATTTCAACTCTGTTGTCTACTGTATGTACACCCTAGAGTCAAATGGGCTATTATTTAGGCCAAGGCCTAAACAGATATAACCGGTAACATATAACATAAGCACTCATTAAGCTATTTTTTGTTAGGGAAAGTTGCTAGGGTATTTTTTAACTTTGATAGAATGATATCCAAATCCAAGTAATTGGGAATCAAATTATAGTTTTCTTTATTCTGCGTTTACTATATGATTGGAATTTTTAATGAAAATATTTTATTTACTCCTCCTCATTCACTAAGCGCAAAGTTATCGAAACACATAATATGTTACCGGTAACGTATACTTTCTTTATTCTGGGCTACCATTTTAAACCCTCACAAATCCTTTAATATTAAATTAAAAAAAGGTCATTAAGTTTTAAAACTGATGAATCTTTCATACCCAACTAAACCCGCTAATACCTATGCTAATTACCCCTAAATAAAATTAGCTAAATTTGTGCAATACTTTTACAAGAATATTAAACATACAACAACAAATAGATAATAACAAAAACATAAAGCTCAAGAGTAGAAAATAATTACATACTTGCATTGTTTTGATATGAGCATATAACAACTAGTGCAATGGTAACATGTACAACCTATTATATACTACATAGCTTGTACAAGTGCCCAATCAAAAAAAATCAAAACACTAGTTTGTTAATTCAAAAAAAAAAAAAGAGTTCACTTCTTACTTCATATACAGACATTCAAATTTTCCATTAACATCAAGAGCAAATTTCTCAAAAGACATGATCTTGGGTTTCAGGTGTAGAGGCTCCCATTTGGGAATGGGAGAAGTCGGGGTCGTCGTATCCACAAGATCACTTGAATCGTCGACAAACTTCATTTCAGTGCTGAGGAAGATAATGAAGAGGGTGCATGCTGAACCCGCCCAAACCCTTGCCAACTCACTCTAACTGTTTCCAACTTTGCTTTAATCATTCAAACCCAGCTATAGTTGTGATAGACTCTTCGCCGAGTCCTCCATAGTCCCCATTGAAGCGACAAAAGATAACGGGCTTATCGAACGAGATGAGATTGTTTAAAGATACCAACATCGCTAAAGTGATGACGCAAACTTACCATGCGGGGAAGGTCCTTTCCAATGATGCCGTCGAGTGCTAAGGTTTCCATCCAGATGAAAATCCCATCTATCAATTTATGAGAGTAACTTACGAGGCGTGCAAAGAGCTATAGGTGGTAATGGGGCAGATGGATGCCATGGAGGCCTAGCTCTTATCTGTGAACAAGGAACTGAGTGAAATGAATGGAACATTGACTACCATGAAGGAATGCTTCCGTCATTTAGAAGAGGTGTTGACGTCCACTCTTACCAAAATAACAAGATTGTAAACTTAATGCTAAACGATAAACGAAGATTTTGCTGGAACAAGTTGTACCTCTAAGAGTGAGGGAAGCTCAACAAAACATAGATTTCGAAGACTATTTGAGGAGGTGCATGGAGCTTCAAACGAATGCTTCAGAATATGGAGGATCTAGTAGTGCAGCCGAGAGGAAATATGCGTGAGAAACCCTAACTCTGATGCAGATTTTATTCTTTCTAGGTGGGTATAAACATCTTTCGAGGCTTCCCCAATGGATGTCTCTTCTAGCTTCCTTCTAGGTGTTTTTGATGATCATCTTGACATTAAAGCCTTCCTCCAACCGCTACTTTTGAATTTTCTATGAATGTGGATATTATGTTGTTCGAATATTTTATATGTACTTTTATAATGTTTTGCTTAATGAAAGTGAGGGTAGTTATGAAGCTTGTATTTCTTTTATTTTCTATTACGTATGGTTCTGAAGTTCAAACCCATGCAACTTTATGTGTGATATTTTCGTCTTAGTAATTCAATTCAAGTCCATATTTCAATTTTTCTATCTCGCTAACAATCTAAGATTTTTTATCTATTTTTTTAATCAGTTAAACCATGTCTTAATGGAGCACTTTTAATTATAATATAATTTGTTATATTTCTTAATTTTTCTTATTATGCTTGTTATCTTGCATAAATTCAATGTTTTTAGAGTTGTTATTTTGGTTAGTTTGACATTCTAATGTAGTATTTCTCTCAAAGAATTGAATCATGGGGTTGTTTGTATGATATTTTGATTATGTTGTTAGTTGTGCTTTCTAAGTGTGTGGGTGCAGAGGCGTGAACTGTGTGGAGACATATCAAGATAATGATATATTGTCACATAAGCTAGCTACATGTAGATGAATGGGGTGTTACCAAATCAGCTATGCTACATCATTGGGAACTTGCCTTAATTCTTTTAATTCATTAGCATGTTTTATGTTCAATTTTGTGTTTGTAGATACTAAGTTGATTTTACACAAATTGATGAATGAATACTTGTACCCTTTTTATGTTTAACAAGTCTAGCTAACATACCACATGATAATGTTTCTTTACTCTTATTTCGTGTATATTATGGGAAATATTCCACGAGCTAACCCTTTTTATGTTTAACAAGTCTAGCGAACATACCACATGATATTGTTTCTTAACTCTTATTTTGAATTAATGGTTAGCTCGTGGAATATTTCCCATAATATACACGAAATAAGAGTAAAGAAACATTATCATGTGGTATGTTAGCTAGACTTGTTAAACATAAAAAGGGTACAAGTATTCATTCATCAATTTGTGTAAAATCAACTTAGTATCTACAAACACAAAATTGAACATAAAACATGCTAATGAATTAAAAGAATTAAGGCAAGTTCCCAATGATGTAGCATAGCTGATTTGGTAACACCCCATTCATCTACATGTAGCTAGCTTATGTGACAATATATCATTATCTTGATATGTCTCCACACAGTTCACGCCTCTGCACCCACACACTTAGAAAGCACAACTAACAACTTAATCAAAATATCATACAAACAACCCCATGATTCAATTCTTTGAGAGAAATAATACATTAGAATGTAAAACTAACCAAAGTAACTACTCTAAAAACATTGAATTTATGCAAGATAACAAGCATAATAAGAAAAATTAAGAAATACAACAAATTATGTTATAATTAAAAGTGTCCCATTAAGACATGGTTTAACTGATTAAAAAAATAGATAAAAAATCTTAGATTGTTAGCGAGATAGAAAAATTGAAATATGGACTTGAATTGAATTACTAAGACGAAAATATCACAAATAAAGTTGCATGCGTTTGAACTTCAGAACCATACATAAAAGAAAATAAAAGAAATACAAGCTTCATAACTACCCTCACTTTCATTAAACAAAACATTTTAAAAGTACATATAAAATATTCGAACAACATAATATCCACATTCATAGAAAATTCAAAAGTAGCGGTTGGAGGAAGGCTTTAATGTCAAGATGATCATCAAAAACACCTAAAAGCAAGCTAGAAGAGAATCCATTGGGGAAGCCTCGAAAGATGTTTATACCCACTAAGGAAGAATAAAATATGCATCAGAGTTAGGGTTTCTCACGCATATTTCCTCTCAGCTGCACTACTAGATCCTCCATATTCTGAAGCATTCGTTTGAAGCTCCATGCACCTCCTCAAATAGTCCTCGAAATCCATGTTTTGTTGAGCTTCCCTCACTCTAAGAGGTACGACTTGTTCCAGCAAAATCTTCATTTATCGTTTAGCATTAAGTTTACAATCTTGTTATTTTGGTAAGAGTGGACGTCAACACCTCTTCTAAATGACGGAAGCATTCCTTCATGGTAGTCAATGTTCCATTCATTTCACTCAGTTCCTTGTTCACAGATAAGAGCTAGGCCTCCATGGCATCCATCTGCCCCATTACCACCTATAGCTCTTTGCACGCCTCGTAAGTTACTCTCATAAATTGATAGATGGGATTTTCATCTGGATGGAAACCTTAGCACTCGACGACATCATTGGAAAGGACCTTCCCCGCATGGTAAGTTTGCGTCATCACTTTAGCGATGTTGGTATCTTTAAACAATCTCATCTCGTTTGATAAGCCCGTTATCTTTTGTCGCTTCAATGGGGACAATGGAGGACTCAGCGAAGAGTCTATCACAACTATAGCTGGGTTTGAATGATTAAAGCAAAGTTGGAAACAGTTAGAGTGAGTTGGCAAGGGTTTGGGCAGGTTCAGCATGCACCCTCTTCATTATCCTCCTCAGCACTGAAATGAAGTTTGTCGATGATTCAAGTGATCTTGAGTGTGATACGACGACCCCGACTTCTCCCATTCCCAAATGGGAGCCTCTACACCTGAAACCCAAGATCATGTCTTTTGAGAAATTTACTCTTGATGTTAATGAAAAATTTGAATGTGTGTATAAGAAGTAAGAAGTGAACTCTTTTTGTTTTTTTTTTTTGAATTAACAAACTAGTGTTTTGATTATTTTTGATTGGGCACTTCTACAAGTTATGTAGTATATAATAAGTTGTACATGTTGCCCATTGCACTAGTTGTTATATGCTCATATCAAAACAATGCATGTATGTAATTATTTTCTACTCTTTAGCTTTATGTTTTTGTTATTATCTATTTGTTGGTGTATGCTTAATATTCTTGTAAAAGTATTGCACAAATTTAGCTAATTTTATTTAGGGGTAGTTAGCATAGGTATTAGCGGGTTTAGTTGGGTATGAAAGATTCATCAGTTTTAAAACTTAATGACCTTTTTTTTAATTGAATATTGAAGGATTTGTGAGGGTTTAAAATGGTAGCCCAGAATAAAGAAAATATACGTTACCAGTAACATATTATGTGTTTCGATAACTTTGCGCTTAGTGAATGAGGAGGAGTAAATAAAATATTTTCACTAAAAATTCAAATCATATAGTAAACGCAGAATAAAGAAAACTATAATTTGATTCCCAATTATTTAGATTTGGATATCATTCTAACAAAGTTAAAAAATACCCTAGCAACTTTCTCGAACAAAAAATAGTTTAATGAGTGCTTATGTTATATGTTACCGGTAACATATTGTGTGTTTTGATAAGTTTGCGCCTAGTGAAAGATGGAGCAGCCCCACGCTGCCTTTTCATGTAAATGTGACAACGCAAACATGCCAGTCAATGAGTGCTTAAGTTACCGGAAGTTTGAACTAGAGGTATCGTTGCGAGACTATTAGTTGTCTCAGGTTCGACCACTTTGTCATCAAAATTGTCCCGAACATCATCATCCTCATCATCTCCTTTATTTCCTTCCACTGACCGGTAGATGGGGTTCCTCGGAGGGATGAAATCAGACGGGAGAAGGTCTTCTCCCTCTTGGTTAAGACCGATCAGTTTTTCTAAAATAGTTAAAATTCATGTCTTATCTTAGTGTAATGTTAAAACATGCATTCAAGAAATGGAAAGTGTACAACACAAGTTGGAGCAGTTACAAAAGACAAGGAAATCATATTTTTTCGTCAAAAGTTCATTGGAGGAATATACTCTACTTGCTTGGTGCTGAAACACTCACTTTAATACATCAACAAGCTAAAGTGGCATCTGTTGATTATGGGGATGAAAACCTTGACCGGCAAAATTAAGACGTTGGTGCAAGTTGGATTCTTCCCTGTAAAGATTTGAAGATTTCAATGATCGACGCTCAGATTGTATCCTCTCAAAAGTGGCTGCTCAACTTAGAATCAAACATGGCCACCATGATGCATGGACAAATGGAAATGTTATCACAGTTCAATAACATCAACTCTTTCAGAAATTCACTAATGAGTTAAGAACATCTTGAGATCTCTATTCTGGATTCATTTTAGGGAGAAGCAATTTCTCCTTTCATCGTGTTACTGAAACTATCAGCGATGACTCCCATGATTTTTCGAATCCGATTGGGTACATTTTCAAAATCAAGGAAAAATCAGAGAACTAGGATGGCTGCCTCTCCTCTTGATCACCCCTTGGGCCTCTATCACGCTGTTGCAGGGATAATGTAGGTGCTCTTTATCTTCCACTCAACTGCTGCAGGGACATTTTGGCTTGGCTACAGCCGAGACTGTGGATAGTCTTCTCTCACATGCAATCCTCGTCAAATTGCACCAACTTTTCCACTTGCATGATTCTGGGATCTCATCTCTCAAATTGTGGATTAAAATCCCAAAATTCCAAGCCTCCAATTGCTGCTCCTAATCGCCGCTGCAATTGGCCACCTCCAGATCATCCGCACCACCACAGCACACTCTTCACCGCGAGACAGCTGCCGCAACCCGCCCTCACTGCCAGCTTTGTTCTGCCTCCCCCTCCTGCGACTTCATCGTTGCCTCCACAGCTCTCTTTCTTACGTTGTTGTTTCAGAAGCTCCAATGGTCTTCATTGGGTCTCGCTGCCGGCAACATTGACTCCACAGTCCACCATCGATGTCACCCTCCCAGCCTTCTTCACCATCTCACTCAGCAGCTGCTTCCCGTCGGAACCCTCTCTGCCGCGAAAGTATCTCGCCAACAACAAGCACCGCTGTTGCCTCATGCGGCCGCCGTCCGAATCGCGGCACCTTGCTCCGTGAATTGCAGCGTCGCATCATCTTCTGTCGCTAGTCTGCTCCCTTTGCCTCGGTTCGTTCCACCGCCATAGCCGCGCATTGGCTTGCGAGTAGGCTCCGGACTTCTTCATCGGAAGACCGCCGCAGCCTCACTTCGCTGGTCCATCTTTGCTGCCTCACTGGTCACTCTTCTCCGGGGACGGCGAGCTTCGTCTGTGAGATCTTCAGGCCGCCTTCTGCAGCTTCCCGGCCAGCACCGCAGCTTCCCTCCAGTGATGTTCATCTCCTTCATCCTCAACCATGGCTGCCGGGCCTCTAAAGAATGGCTCGATTTCTCTCAGCAACGGTGGCATGCATCTTCACAAACCCACACATACAATGGGAGTCGTGTGTTGAAAGAAAACTTAAGCTCAAATATTTTATTTTTCAAAAGAAACACCTATGCCCTAAGTAGCAGACACCACTAAGGCAGGATATCTACAAAGGAAGCTCTCATGCATCTCTATATTCATGCTTTACAAGAACAGTGTTCTGGCATAAAAAAGGAGGGGAGGGCTAACCTTGTGCAGACAAATCAATGTATGCTTAGATGCGTTGTTCGGCAAGTCACCGCTGCAGAGATGAAGATGGTTAATAGAATGATCAGACATGAGCCAAAGGGGCAACAAATCACATAATACAAGATGAATCTAATGCATACCTTCAAACTACCATGGTATCATGATTTCTTTGCTCCAGCCGTAATACCATTTCTGAAGACTACAATCAAACACCATCGATAGAGTTTGTAAAACTCCTGGACAATTTCCTACTCCACCGCAATTTTAAAGAGGCAGAATCACACGCATGAGAGAAATCCACATGTGAAGAAGAGGGGTCTTTATTCTATAGTGGACACAATGAAGAAGTTCTGCTAGGATGAAAGTGGTATTTATAGATGCAAGTATTTGTGCAAAAAAAAAAAAAAAGTTGAAAAATGGGGTGTCGACACTTATGCCTAAAGGAGAAACAAGAGCAGGTCAAGCCTATAAAAAAACAAAATGGTTCAGATTTGTTTTAATGAGAAGTGAAGAAAGAAGCCTCCAAACTTTGTCTGGAGAACAAATAAGCATCTGAATTGAATCAGAAGAAATTGCTTTGAGCTTTACCTAGATAGGTGTGCAATACATAAAAATGGAATTTTCGACCTCTTGAGGAATGGGAATCAAACAAAGTGCTTTCTCCCAAGTTCATTAATGCAACAAAATATGGCGTAGGATATATTTGTCTGAGTTGACTTATTCACTCATATTGGTTGTTCTACTAACAGTGAGATATTATTCACTCTCATTGAATTTGTAAATGGAATTGAATAAGATACATGGGTCCAATGGGTTTGATGCTGGAAAATGCTATTTTTTAAAAAAAATCAAATCAAATTAAGAACTCCCTTAGATATGAGTATAAACTATCTAACAAATCCAAATCAAGTTCAAGAACTCCTTGATATGAGTATAAACTATCGAAATAATTGAGACTCGTCTTCTCCGATTCAAGCCGTTCCAAGACAAGTCTCATGGGGGCAATTTGTAGACACACGAAATTCACGACCAATTAAATCGCACTACCAAAAATTCAGCATTTTGCGACCACAAAATTGGTTGCAAATCCGTCTCTAATTGCTATTTTGCGACGGATTTACGACCAAAAACCTTGGTCGCAAAAACCTTGGTTGCAAAATAATTTGCGACCAAAAAATTTATTTGTCGCAAACTTTCGCAACGGATTTGCAACCAAAGTTTTGGTCGCAAAATTTTGCGACTAAACATTTTGGTCGCAAATCCGTCGCAATTTTTGTATTTAAATTTTGTGCCTTGCGTTCAATGAGGTTCGAACTCAGGACCTCCCGCACGCGTGATGGGCGCGTTACCACTGAACTAAACAATAATCTCATACAATATACGCACTAAAAAAATATAAAAATAAAAAAAGAAAGAACTTAGCGACGGATTCGCGACCAAATATTGGTCGCAAAATTTAGCAACCAATATTTTGGTCGCAATTCGGTTGTTAAATTTAAAATTTTATTCCGTCGCGATTCTGTTGTTAATTCGTCGTTAAATTGCGACCACTTTTTTTTTGGTCGCAAATCCGTCGCAAATTTACAATTTTTTTGTAGTGTCGCGCCACGTGGATTTAAGAAATTCAATATCAATTTATTTATATTTTAGGAATTCATTTAAATAAAATTCCTAAATTAAATAAATGGGAAAATGATATTTAATATGTGGATGTTCTCGTCAAATAAGAAGTCGACACGTGTCAAGCTCACCAAGTGTGTGAAGCACATGATCACAACCCGACGGACCAAGGAGATCGCACCACCTAAGCCCTAAATCTCTAAAATTTGCCTATAAATACAAGGCATAATGGAGTGAAAAGATAACAACTTGGAGAGGTACAACTTGAAGAGCTCAAGGTTCGAAGAAGGATTTCTCTCAAAGTTCACGGCGTGTCTTTGAAGATTCAAGGCGTTCTTCATCCATTCGAAGGTGTTCTTCATCAACTCGAAGGCATTCTTCATCAAAATCCACATCAAATCTAGCGTTTGATTCGGAATCAAGGCCTTTGGTCCCCGAATAATGTTATCAAACCGTCAAGTCCTTGGAAAGGAAGATTGAAGATCAAGTCAAATTGGAAAGGAAGATTGAAGATCAAGTCAAAGAAGATCCAAGATCAAC
>JAPKLW010001200.1:30761-48793 GCA_026898455.1 Plectranthus barbatus
CTCTTTGAAGATTTTGAAGATCATTTAAACATCAAATTCGAAGAGAAGAATCAGAGGAGAAATAGCAATAGAACCTACAATTGTTGTTTGATCCAAATAATTTCAAATTATATCTGACTTTTGTGTTTATTCATTTAAATACGAAAATTTGTGATTACACCGAGATTTGGTGCACTATTGATGGCAATTGGATAAATGTATCTTATCTCAAACTGCACATCATAACTTAGAAGAAGACTTGCTTCCTAGTCACAAACCTTAAATACTATGTGGTTGGGATTTCTAATCAAGGGATAAAATTATTTATTTAAAATAAACACTCTTTAAAACAAAAATTAGATTCTAATATATACATTCACACTACTAAAAATACCAACAGGAATGTGGCCATAAGTAAAAGTGTAAAACACAGGAATGCAGCCCGATATCAACAAACCACTTTAATAAAATAAGGCAACATAAAACCAAACTGTTAATTCTGAGTTAAATAACAACATTTCCATTATCTTCTAAAAATCATAGACAATTGTTGAAATTTGATATTAGAGTTTTCAATATAGATTATAGGCAACTCCCCCCGTAGCCCATTTTTTTTTTTTTTTAGAAAACCAAATGACTAAGATGATGAAAGATCATTTTGAAAAATAGCAATTAACATTCACACTACTCTTAACATAAACCAAAACCAGATGCCTAATCACATTGATAATACAACAAATAAAATCATATGTTTAACACATAAATTCACTAAAATTTGAAAAACCTATTTACATAAGAAATTAAAAATATAGTTCCATCATTTTTCCATTCCTAATTTTATAAATGCAAAATACTGATTAAAACGAATTATATTCATTAGTCAAAGCATCAGTGAAACGGTTTATATTCATATACAGAAAATCCCAGAAGCAAACCAACTAAATGAGAAACAATTTATATTCATCAATGAAGGGTGATGGTGGCTGATGAGGACAAGGAGTTGGATCTCCAACACTACGAGTATTGCGAGGTGACATGGCGAGAGGAGCAGGGGGTTCGGATCGAGAAGGGGGAGACTTTTTAATTTATTATACGACCGTGATTGAAGGATGCGTAGTGGCGATCTTGATTGATAGTGGCGCAAGCCACAACTTGAGATCTTCCTATTTAATTTCTATACTGCGGCTGCAACCGGATAAAATAGACATATTCAGGGTGCAATTTGGTGACAGGCATTGACAGGAATCGGAAGGGGTGCGCAGGCAACGTTGCCAGGGTGTGCATCAAGGTTGACTGTTATGTGTTATGTGTTCGTCATAGGTGTTGTTGATATAATTATGGGAGTTGCGTGGCTTGCCACATAGGGGGAAGTTCAAAAAAATCAAGAAACATTGACCGTGAGCTTCGAAGGGTGGAGGTTGATCAGAGTGAAGGGGAATCTGGTGTGTAAGCTTGAGGAGGTGCAAGCTTCGATGGTGGGGAGTGAGAAATGGGTTAAAGAGGATCAGTTGCTAGTCAAATGGGATGGACAATCCATGGATGATGCTACTTGGATGAGCAAAGGCTCTTTCCGGACTTCAACTTGAGGTAAGGTTGTTTCGAAGGAATATAGAGTTAATATGTAGAAAGAAAAAAAAAAAAAAAAGGGCTCGGCATTCCCATTATTTCTAAAATGTATAGACAATCGTTAAAATTTGATAATAGAGTTTTCAATACAAATTATAGGCAACTCCCCCCAATGCCCATTTTTTTTAGAAAATCAAATGACTAAGATGATACAATATCATTTTGAAAAATAGCAATTAATATTCACCAAAATGAGATGCCTAATTACACTGATAATAACAATTAAAATCATCTGTTTAACTCATAAATTCAGTAAAATTAGAAAGAAAAAAAAACTATTTACATAAGAAGTTAAAAATATAGTTCCATCATTTTTCCAATCCTAATGAATTAAAATGTAAAATACTGATATTCATAAGTCAAAGCATACGGTTTACATTCAGAAAATCTCAGAATAAGAAGTAAACCAAGTAAATGACACACGATTTCTATTCATCAATTCTCAAAAAAGATTCCCCAGATAGATTTAAGAAAAGATTCCCAAAAAACAAAACAGAAAAACGTTCCGACCTTAGCACCAAGCTGCAGCCAACTCCTTCAAACTCAAAGCAAAGCTCCTTCTTCTTTGTACAACCTGCAAAATAGACAAGAGTGGAGATAGTGAGAGAAAATGTGCACAAAGAAGAGAGCTTAACTGTGCAGCCGAGCAAGAAGGGCGGCGAAGGTGAAGCTTGCTCGCTCAGATTTTCTTGTTTAATCCCCGATTAAAACAGCTACGTCAAAAGACGCGGCTACATGAAACTCTCTCTCTCCCTCGGTCTCTACCCTTCTCTCGCAGCAAAGGCGAAGGATAAGGCGGCGCGGCGATGCGGTTTGAGTGAAGGTGGAAAAGAGGTACAACGGCTCTCTCATTCTCTCTCAAATTCAAATGAGAGAGCAAGACAAGTAGGGCAACCATCAATCCGGATCGGTGATGATGATCAAGTCAGTTTGCTTATGATGATTTTTTCCATACCAAACTTTTTTTTTAAGTTTAATTTATCTTCAAAGATTTTTGAAAAGTCTTTCATGACAATTCAAAATCTAACATATATGTGAGACTAATTTAGTTTCTTAATAAAAACATGATAGAGATCCCAAGGGTTGAGGAATTTATATAAATCAATTTTAAAAGTTAAGGAGTGTACACAATTGATTCAAATACTTGTAGAAAATCAAACATGTTCCTTACAACATAACTAAAAGTATAATTTGATCTTTGCCCAAGTGCAATTGCTTTTCGAAATTCACCAAAGTATTTGTTGATATGGATGTGTATTTCCACACCTAATTGAGAATCTTGACAACTTTTGCTATTTTTAAGGTGCATCATTATTTTCAATTTGTGTGTGCAGTATGTTATTACTTATATCATCACAAGATTGTGTAAATTAATAGCAAATGTACCCTTTGTGGAAATAATTAAAGAGGTAAATGGTTCGTATAATATTATTTAACACAAATTTAAATGTATGTATATTTGTATAAAATAGAAAAATGTGTAGTACGTGAATACTCTGATATCTTAGCTCCGCATATCGAACTATTTTTTGACTGTTTTATGAATTTAGGATCTCAAAAATAGTTTAAATATCGATCTATGGTTCAAAAGATGAATTCTCGATTTAATACTTGCAAGATTAACAAATTCTTAATTCATTACCTGACATTTGGTTGTGAATTGAAATTTATAATCTTTCCACTTCTAAGTTCTAAAATGAGAATCTTTACAATCTTTTATTTTTCGAATCCTGAATTGATAACTAAACTATTTTAAGGTCCTAAATTCATTATATTGCATAATTATATTATGCCAATCATATTTTAACTATTTTAGAAAAACTGATCGGTCTTCACCGAGAGGGAGAAGACCTTCTCCCGTCTGATTCCATCCCTCTGAGGAACCCCATCTACCGATCAGTGGAAGGAAATAAAGGAGATGATGAGGATGATGATGTTCGGGACAGTTTTGATGACAAAGTGGTCGAACCTGAGACAACTAACAGTCTTGCAACGATACCTCTAGTTCAAACTGTTCTGGTAATAACTATTTTAACTATTTTAGAAAAATTGTTCTGTTCCAAACTCGTGAAGAGATTGAAAAGAGGAACAAGAAGAAGAAGAACAAGAGGCAGATGGAAGATATCATGGAAGAGGAAATGCATCGTGCCAAGAAAGGCAAGCAGACTGTTGTTGAACAACCAAAGAAGAGAAAAGGCGATGATTTTGATGTATCTATGATGGACGTTGCCAGGAAACTGCAATTCCTTGATCCAGTTGGTCGAACTGGACAATCCTCATTTCCATATGAGACAGTTCAGAATATTGATATCATGTCTGCTGGACAATCTTGAGGCTCTTGGATTTAAAGTGACAGATGAGCAGGTAGACATTGTTGATATGAGGAGCAGCTCAACAAATTCTGAAAAAACCACATCTCAAAGGCAGGAACATCCCAAAGACGGTCGAACTGCATCGGAATCAAACTCCAATGAACAAGAAGCATCCAACCGCACAGATGATCAAGGTGAAATTCTCCAGTCCCTCGTGGAAACAGGGGGAATTCTCCAAGATGATGACACTGAAGACAGAGAAGAACCTACTCTAGTGATCATTCAAAGGAAGATAGATGAAAACAACGTTGCTCTGGAAAGGCTACTTGTTCTTCAAATCAAATTGGATGCAAAGGTTGAAGAGATCACGATGAATCTATCTCAGCTGGAGGAAGAGAAATAGAAGGAAATTGAAAGGTTAATGAAGGAGGAAGAGGAGAGACAGCGAAAAGCAGAGGAAGCCGCTTTGGAGAAGGCCACTCAACTCTCACTCACATTAACTCTTCAAGCAACTGCCGAAAGAGCCCTCGAAATCATTCGTGAGCGAACACTGCATAATCTTCTCCTGAAACAACTTCAGATCTTGTATCGATGCAAATCTGCTGAAGAGTACTCTGCAAAGAAGGCTCAGAAAATCCGAGAAGAGGAGAAAGAGATGCTAAGGCTAGAACGAGAAGCTGAGCAGAGGAGAATAGAAGCAGCTGAGCAGAGAAAGAAAGAAGAGGGCGAAGCAGCAGCAGCCGCAGAGAGGGAAAGACAGGAGGTAGAGGAAACATAAAAGAAAAGACAAGACGAAGAGGCAGCAGCTGAACAAAGAAGAAGAGAGGAGGAGGCAGCAGCCGAAATTGCAAACTCACATCAAATGGAGATGGCAGAAGAAACTGCCACTGAGGGAGACTCAAGGGAAATGGTTCTTCAAATTGAACAAACAGTTGTTCCTCAGGAAACACTATCTCCTAACCCTATCTCAATTGGTATTCCCACCTTGACCATGGATGATACATTTGAGACGTAATCAGACAAGAAGTGAGTCATCAGGTCCAGAAATCCATGGCTTCTATCATTGATATTGTCAAAAAGGGGGAAGAGATAAGGGATGAGCAAATGAGAACGCAATTGCAGTTGCTGGAAAAAGCAAGAGAATAGCAGATAAAGGGAGAAGAAATGAGGAATGAGCAGATGAAAATACAGATGCAGATGATGAAAGAAGCTAGAGAGGAGCAGATGAAATTGATGATGGAAATGGCCAAGAATCTAGGCGTGCAAACTGAAACTTCATCCTCCTCCACTCCAGGCAAATCAAATGACAAAGAAAAATCCAAGGAGTGACACAGCTGAACTGAATTTCTCTTAATATCCTTTGCGCAGTTTTTCACTTTTCATGTACTTGTAACGATCACATATAATGAAAGGTTAAAAACTACTAGTTTGAAGACAACTTCTCATTATCTCTTACGTTTGATATTTATTATTTAGCTGAATTCTCATTTTTCAGTGTGATCAGCACATTACTTTTTGCTCGAATTTGATTTATATTAATTGAGTAATATATCTCCGATCCAGGGGGAAGATCAATTAGAGTACGTCGAGTTTAGAGGAAGCACAGTTCTGAGTAGTGTTAGAATTTCATACTTGTAAACTCAGAGCAACTGCATCCTCATTCCGACTTAGATGGTATAGTATTGACAACATCAAAAAGGGGGAAATTGATTGATGTTGATGTAGAAATCCCACCTTTAATTTAATGTTTTGATGTGTCACAACTGTATACCAAGGTTTAGTCCTTAGAGTTATTACTTCAATCGAGTTGTAATTGTTGGGGAGAAGTAAATCGCCGAAAACTTTGAAGACAGTTCAGGAAGCATTATGCGAAGAAAACTGTGAAGACAGTTCAAGAAGCAATATGTGAGGAAAACTGTGAAGACAGTTCAAGAAGCGATATACAGGAAAACTGTGCATACAATTTTAAACTGTCAATGATGAAATAGCGATGAAAACTGTGGACACAGTTTTTATATAGAAACTGTCAAGAGGAGCTCACAGTTTCAGAACAACACAGTTTTATGCCAAAGAAAATACGTGAAAAGCAAGGGGTCGAGCAGTCATAAAGAGCATTGAAGACTCAATGATTAGGAACAAAGATACACACAGTTATGACTGCAGTACAACATTGTTCAAAGTCTGACACAGATGAGACAAAACTGCCTCTGCAAAAGCATGGCAGTGATCAAAAAAGGCAGTGGAGCAGGTCTGCACCAACAGAAAAGAACGGCCATTGATTGGACATCATTCCAATTGTCTCTACTGGCTACTTTCAAATATTCAACTATAAATAGCAGAAGGACCGGAGAAATAACTACCTAAAATTTGAATCATAAAACAAGCGTCATTACTCTGCCGAATTTAAAGCTCATAGCATTCAAAGCTCACAAGTGAGCGGCATTTACTCTGTGTGTCAATCTGTGAACACGAGGCGCTCTTGCTTCCCAAATCATTTGTGATTCACCGTGTGACCTATACACGAGGACTAAGTCTAATCGATTTAGTCTTTCTTGTTGGTATTCTTACTTTTCAAGTAAGAACATAGTAACCTGACTCTCTGAGGAGGAACAGGTTATTACGGGCTATCGTCGACTCTCGAGTGTTCTGGGAAGAACGAAACCATCCACTTACCGGAGAAGGAGAAGGGAGGTTTGTCCTCAATCCATTTCCGACGACCGTCAGTTCTGAAAAGACTTCAAGGTGCTTACCTGGCTTCGAGGAATTGAAGAAGAAGTAAAGATCATCTACCTGGGCGAGTGATCCAATTTACTGCGGACGGTGGTTTTCGCGGTGTTTGGTTATAGATCGTGAGGAGTTTATACTTCATTACTTAGTGAATTACTGGATTAATTTTCGAAGAGTGGACTTAAGGATTTGAACCTCTATAATATCATGTCTCATTTATATCTTTCGTTATCTTTCTCATTACACAGTTTACAACTGAGTTTTGAAACCTTCAACACTTCTCTAAAGTGTTGAAATGTATATCTGTAAACTAAACAATTAATCTTTCGGCTAACACCGTTTTTATAAATCCTAAACTGAGAAACTGACCCCCAGTTTTGAGTGCAAACCCTTAGTAAAATTTCCGCTGCACATTTATTTATACTCTTATCAGGGACCAACATATATGTATATAACTTACGATAATTAATTAACTATTAAAATGAAATATTTCGAACTCGGCCCTTTTCGGTTATTCTGTCAATGAATATAAATAAAAACTGATTGTACTTTATTTTTTTAGAATAATTATTTATAAAATAGTTTTTTCTTTTACACGAAATAATTATTGATACTCATTGAAAAGAATTTGGATGCTAAAATTAAAATTTCAAAAAAAAAAGATTTTATGTTATAATTTACAGTGTTTGAAAAGTTATATATGGAATATGTGAAACATTATAACTTCAATATTCCTCTTCTTCTTCCTTGTATTTCGAGCTTCACCTCCTAAGATAAATGAATAAATATATCAAATAATATCAAAATACAATAAGTTGTATAATTATGTTGATGTTTGGATCCGAATATAACTATTTGACCCAATAATGCTCCATACTCAGGGTCATCATCAAATATTAATGGGGAGGCCTGCTAGATATTGACCAGTTTGGGCCTTCATTTTGTTTTGTTTTTTTTTTTTTTTTTTTTTTTGAGTTTTGTCTTGCTAAATCTTGGGCCCAATGTGACCTAGATTGAATCAAAAGAAAAGGTACTCCCTCCGTTTCGTGTTAATTGATACATTTCTTTTCGACACGGGAATTAAGGATGTAACTGTTAGTGAAATTGATATTTTATTGTTGAGTGTGAAAACTTTATCATTTTTAGAAAATTAGCAATTCGGGCGGGACGCCTAATTTGGTAAGTGTAGCAATTCGGACGTAACGGAAGGAGTATTAATTTTTAGGATAATATCCAAATAGTCAAAAGATTCAAAATAACGATTCTGAATTCAGGACCTAAAATAATCAAATTCAAAACTGAAAGATTATAAAATTTTTAATTTAAGATTAAATATTATGCTCTTGATTAAGAATTTTAAAATATTTAAATTGAAAATCCTTCTTTCAATTTATAAATTGATAATACTTCGAATAATAAATTTCCCTCAATCACCCCTTTCCATTACACATTATGCAACATATTGATTCACAAGTATTTGCTTTAGTTTCTCATCTGTTGATCTCGAGATTAGGTTAAGTTTGATGCACGGTGCCATTCATAAACTGATGATTCTTGACCAGTTTGTGTTTATGTAAAATCTGTTTTTAGTTAGTTTGAGTTTTAGATTCAGTTCGAGTATACTACAACACTACAATGTTTTTTAAGTTTCAAAATCCTTTCAAGAAAGTAAAAAAGCAGTAAAGAAAAATGATTTATAGAGGTTTGGACACCAAGTCCTACATCCTCTCATCAAGCCAAGGTCTGGAATTCACTAAGCTTCTGTTACAAGATGGTCTCACGATTTATCGCTAGTTGGTAGATGTCAATGTTTACCAGTCCACTAGCTCACTCATCCAGGCCTCTGGTTCCTTCGGCTTCGCAGACTTGAGTTGACACATCACGCTGCCTCCTCCACTGAATGTTGAGAGGTTTATAATTCCTTCCGAACTATCGAACTGGTTGTCTAGACACTCGTGATAATCACTGATAGAAATATGCAGAGACTATTGTGTTCTTTCTTGGAAAGAAAGAACACCAAGAATTAACTTTAGCCGAGAAAGCTATGAGTCTCGTGTTCAAAATATGACACACGGTTGGCTAAGTTTTAGCCTTGATGATAGAAATACTTCAAGTTTTCACTTGCGCAGAGTATCATTGCTTTCTTCGAGTTTCTATATACTATCATTCTGAGCGCTTTATCTATTTATAGACGAGGTAGAAGCGTTTCAAATTTGTAGCCGTTAAGAGACAGATTGAGCATTGTTCAATCTTAGGCGTCTCTTATTCTGGCGGGAGCAGGGTGCTTTTTCTGAAGTTCTGCATCTGCTTCGTCCTTTTATGATACAAAATGTCGACATGTTGCTTTTATGTCAAAATTGTGTTGCTTGTCCGAGGAATCTGAACTAGTTAACATAACTTCAGTCTTTATGCAATCTCCATTTTTAAAGACTAATCTTTAATTATTCCTATGACTTATTCTCTTTGTCTTCATGTGTGAGTGGAAACTAGTCTTGTAAACTGAAGAAGAGCTAAGTTGGTGTCTTCGATCAGTTTCTTTGATTTGTCAGTTTCAGACTAGGATCAAGTTTCTTCTAATCCTTCACACATTCCAAACTGGTGATTAAGATTTTGATCCAGTTTGTCTTGATCAGCTCTATTACAACTCGATAGACATCCTAAGTGGTCATTACAAGTTTGTACGAACTAAGCTAATCTAGTGACATTCTAAATTGATGCTTTCTATTCATTCTTTTGATACATAAAAATAACACTTAGGTAGTAATACTTCCTAACAACATCTAAAGCTAATTCTAATTTTTATAAGCTTTGTGTTTTATCTACTTGCTTTGGTTTTATAAAATTTATATAAAGAGTTAGATGTATAATATAAAACTTATTTATTATAAATATTTTAGTGTATACATATATATAAAGTGTTTATAGACTTATAAATATATTTTAATATAATTAAATTATATATATATATATATATATATATATAACAGCGAAAAACTGTTACCGCCAAAACTTATTATATTAATTTTTAATTTTGTTTTATTTATAATTTATTCTAATATAACATAAATATATAGTACTTTATAGTAAAAAGATATAACAAATTTATGTTTATTACTTTTTAAAAATATTATGTCCCAGTAATTTGTTTTATTTACTTTTTTTTTAATAACACAATTATACTATCTTTAATGGGAAAATGTTTTAATCAAACCTCATAGAATTTGTGTAAGGTATATATATATATATATATATATATATATATATATAATTTGACGTATAATGTAGAAATAAATTATATTATAGCACATCAAATATAATATTGACGAGTATAAATCAAACATATTTAAAAAAAATTGTTAAAATGCTAAGATATATAATGTTACTAATTATATTTTAATATTGTAAAATAAAACAACATATATTTAATTCGCGCATCGCTCGAGTGTAAAGCTAGTATACCATTAAAATTTAAAATTGATTAATTTTGTAGGCTATTCGGGTTACGTGAGTCAACCGGAAACTTACCCGAACCTGACCTAAGATTTAATTAGGTTCGCAGGTTCGACTCAAAACTGACCCAATATTTAAATGCGTTGACCTAACCCGTTAATTTCGTGTTAGGTTCAAATCGAGTTGTTAGGTCGAGTCAGTGATTGCCGCTCCTACAATTAAACATGCATCAGAATGATTGTCAAAACCCTAGAACCTGTTAGGGTTTCTAGCCACTAAACATGACTTGAAATAGAGAAAACAAATTATTAAAATTCATAAATTAACTTACAAGGATAATAGGAACCATCAAGTCTTGAAAAAACTCCAATGTAAATAAATTCTAAGTAAATTCCAGTCTGATTTTCGAGCCCTAGATGTGTAATATTTATAGAGAAGAAAATCCATCTCAACAAGGTATTGGGCTAAAATACTTGAAAGAACCAATTGGGGAGAAATTATTCTTTTATGCCTCGGTGTCGATCGACAGGCTGTGTGTCGATCGACACGAGTTTCATGAATCAATTTCTTCTCTTGCCTTCAATCTCGGTCGATCCTCATGCTTCATGTCGATTGACACCCTTGATGTCATGTCGAGCCTTCTCTTCCTGTCATGCCTTCGATTGACATCGACCCTGTGTGTTGATTGACATCCTTCCTGTCGGTCGACACAGAGGGTTTTGCTTGGGTTTTTGGCTTGTCTTCCACGTCGGTCGACATCCCGTGTGTCGACCAAAATAGCAGCTTTGTCATTTCGGCTCTTTTCATAATTTGACCACTTTTTAGCACCAAAACCTGCAAAAACTCACCATTGCAAGCATAACATCCTCTGTTATACACTCATGCAAGAAAATATCATCTAACTAAACCTAATTGCACTAAAACAAAGGAGAAAAATATGGATAAGTGAGTGTAAATATGAGCTTATCAGAGACCGAATGAAATGATGTCGAATATCAATGTGCTTTGGTTTGGAATAATGAACTGAATTCTTCGAAATACACATTGCCCTGATGTTGTCGCAATAAATTTGTTCACAACCAGAAATGACATCATAGTCCATTAATTGTTGCTTGATCCACAAAACTTGAGCACAACAACTGATGGCAACAACTTATTCAGCTTTTGAAGTTGAAGTTGCAACTGAGTGTTGTTTCTTGCTAAACCAACTTATCAGTTTATGTCCCAAAAAACTGACAAGTATCATTGGCACTTTTTCGATCAATTTAATATCCTCCAAAGTCTGAATCTAAATATTCAATAGGCTTGAGCTCATCACATCTAGGATACCAGATTCCTAGTGACTTTGTGCAATTCAGGTATCTACGATCCTTTTAGCAGCCTCCACGTGCAATTTCTTCATATTAGCTTGAAATCTCGTGCATACTCCAACGGCGTAGGAAATATCGGGCCTACTGGTTGTCAAGTAGAGTAGGGATCCAATGATACCTTTGAAACTGGTTGGATCAACTGGTTCTCCTTCTTCATCAGGAGTGATCCTAACACTCACGCTCATCGGGATTCTAAGTATCTTTGTGTTTTTTGGGTAGAACTTGTTGATGAGATCATCTATATACTTCCTCTGATGTATGAAGATTCCTTCAGAGGACTGGTGAACTTGAAGTCTTAGGAAGTATGTCACCTTTCTCATCATGCTCATTTAAAAGTTGTTTTGCATAAGCTAGGCGAACTTCTCGCAGAGAGATGAGTTTCTGGTCCGAAGATAATGTCATCAACATAGATATGAACCAGGAGTATATCCTCAGCATCTTTGATAAGGACAAGAGTCTTGTCGATCTTCCCTTTCCTAAAGTCATTCTTCAATAAGAACTGAGATAGGGTCTCATACCAAACCCGCAGTGCTTGCTTCAATCCACATAGCGCTTTCCACAGCTTGTAGACCTTAGTGCCTTGCTCAAAATTAGGAGGTTGTTTGACATATACATCCTCTTTGAGTTTTCCATTCAGGAAAATACTCTTCACTTCCATTTGATAAACTGTGAAGTTGTGATACACTGCATAGGCTAATAATAACCTAATAGCTTCCAATCTAGCAATTGGTGCAAAGATCTCATCGAAAACGATGCATTCACATTGCACGTATCCTTTAACAACTAGTCTCACCTTGTTCTTGACTGTGTTTCCAGCTTCACCCCACTTGTTTTTTAATACCCACTTGGTGTCTATCACTGATTGGTGAGCAGGTTTATCTACCAAGTACCACACGTTGCTGCGGGTGAACTCTGAAAGTTGTTCTTGCATCTCATTGATCCAATCTATGTTGGCTCTGATTGGGAGAGATAGCATGTAAGTAAAGCACTTCCATTCCTCGTTCGTATTGGGTTAGCAAACATCATCTAGCACTGTGCATCCTTAGGATGATGTCTTAGCCACTACAGTTTGTGAAGTTCACTGACTTCTACTAGCTGTACGAACAGTTCTGGACATAACATTCCAACCACTAGCACATTTGTTAGATGAAAATCTTCTGGCATGATTTGAATCTCTGAAACAGGTTCTTGATCTAGAACTGGTAGTTTTGTGGGTTACACATCTACAGCTTGTGACACTCCAAGAGCTGGTGTGATAATGTCATTAGTTCCTTGATCTCCAATTTTCATTTCATCAGTTCCTAACTAGCTTGTTAGGTCTCCATGATCTATCACTTCCTCTGTCTCTGGAGTTTCTTCTTCGGGATCTTCTTCTTCAAGACCAATAACTTGTAGGGATTTACCGACGAACCGAATCGCCAAATCCAAATGAACCGGATCGTTTCATGGATGTTGAGAACAATAAACATACGATATACCTAGCGTGCTCCTATGAACTTATTAATGCAGTGGATTTCATGAGTTTACCTTAACTCCATAGTCTCAGATCCGATCTTTCGCGTTTGAATTCCAATCCCTTGACTCAACCACGAGATTTAATTAAATCTGCGGAAACAGAAATTAGCAAATCTAATTTCTAGATTTAATCAAACAGAAAAGGAGAAGGGAAAAGAAATTTGTTCTCTAGATTAGGCCTTCAGATCTGTATCCCAATGCTGCTCAATCCTGCTACTGGTGAGGATTCTACAGGACTGTGAATGTGTAAGCCAGAGTCGAATTTCTTCTCCTCCCGAACACACCAGATGCGCCGCCCCTCTTTCTCTCTCTCTCTGAAACTAGGGTTTCAACTCATTTGAATTGTGATACAAACTGAGTGAGAGAACTGTCTATTTATAGACCTAGGGTTTTAACCCTAATGGGCTACTGGGCCTCTTTTCAGCATATTTAATTTGGGTCGGACCTGGGACCTAATGCAAATAATAAAGTGGGCCTATGAATTAATTAATTCTCATGTCCACAACCCAGGACACAATTATTTAATTAATATTAAATCTTTTTCACCACGGAATTAATACTGACCTACCCCTTTATTACAACATTATGAGAACGGGCTGCATTTACTTGAGAATCCTCATATTTAAGGTTACCGGATATTCATTAATTAATCGGAGCTTCTGACAAGCTCTATCTACAATTAAATAATATCTTATTTTCCTGAGCAGTACCACTCAAACCTTATCACTCGTGCTTGAACTTAATCAGCCTGCAAGACTTTAGCACGATGAATGTTATTGAGCTCCTCAGGGAATGTCCCCATCCTATTACTCGGATATGGTTACCTACCTTCAGTCTCAGGCTGTAATACACGAATTGCTGTTATCCAAAATACGGGTATACGAGCACGTTACTCAGGCTCTCCACCATGGCAAGTCAAAGCAACAGTCAACTCGTGCCAGCCCCTAAACCTTCATTAGGGTTTGGACTCAATCAAGATCGAGATCTTGTATTTTTTGATGTCAGACAGTAGAATACATCTCACTATGGTCCCATCAATACGCAACCGCACGTACCAGCATATCAAGTAATCAAGACGGATTACTTCTTTCCGACTATGTTGCATCCTATACCGACAGACTTATCCTCGTACGTTGTCTTGGCTGTGATGATATTTATATCTCACTAGCTCAAGTGATCATACTGTCTTCTGCGATCTACAACACGCGGTATGATCGTCCCTATCGGTGAGATAAGAAGATATCATTGTTACTCGCATGTAAGTTTATTAACAAATAGGAAATATCATTGAATATATGATAAACACTCATTTTGTGCATTTACTGATGTGAATCTGCTAGTTTTTTTACTAATATTAGGTCGTTCAGTGATAATTATGTGACGTATTCATATATTTTTAAGAAATATTACGTTTGGCTTAGTTTTGGGTTATCTTTGCAGGATTCACGCACAATTGAGCCGTTTACAGGATATGATCGAGCACCATGAAGCCAATTGATGTTTTGTTGCACCAGGAAGATGAAAAAAGTGAGAAGAGATCGACAAAAGAACCTCCAGTTCAGTCCGCGACGTGATCGGCGACCCAAATTGCAGGAACGACGATCTCCAATCCTGCATATGGGTCGCCAACCCCATAAAAGCCTTGTTTTTTCCTTCGGTGCACAAATGGCGACCGAATTGCATGAACGGTGGTCGTCGTTCATGCATTCCGGTCGCCAATCCTGCAAAGTCCATGCATTTTTTAACGGTGCAGAGATGGCGACCCGAGCACATGCTTGGCGGTCGCCCTCGTCGTTTTACGGGTCGCCGATCATGATTTTTTGGGCGAAAATTGATCCAAATCCCATATCTTTTTGGGTTTGAAGATAAGTATAAATAGAGGCTTCCAAGACTAAAAAAGTTCCTTCACCCTTATTTTCGCACATCAAGAGTTAGAGAGAGCAAGAACGGAGCATATTTTGAAGAACAAAGATTGAGGACTTGGGATTCAAGACTACTGGTTTTTGGTTTCAATGTTTTCCATATTTTTTATTCTATTCTTCTTTGTGTTCATGGAACTTAGCATGATTGGCTAAGTCCTTTGTGGATTCTAGGGTTTTGAAACTTTGTTGAACGTTATTCAATTATTTATCGGATTTGATTTTCCTTTTTCCATAGTTGTTTTAATTATACCTGAGCTTTCATTAATTACTTGATATTGGCCATTGATTGTAATTCGTATTGGTGATTTTTGAACCGAGAGGTCTAGGTTATCAATTAAGATGCAGGATAATTAGATTTGATAAATTGAATATCCGAGAGGAATTTGAATTATTAAAGGGTTGTGAAATCTAAGGTTTTTATCAAGAGTAAAAGTCCTCTTGCGCATTTGAGAGTAGTCACTAGGTCTTTTATATCTAAGTTATGGTTTAGAATTCGAGAGAATCACCTGATAATATAAATGAGATTAACCCATATTTTTGGAAATTAAATTGGAATCGAATTGGATAAATGTTGTTTAATCGTTCTTCATAAGTGGATTGTCCTGGAATCCTAGTCTCTCCTGATTTTCTAAACTCAAATACTTTTAATTGCCTTTTAAAATATTGTTTTTTAATATTGTCTAGATTTAATAAACAAATTTACCTCACCGGTTGTCTAGATAGTAGTAAGATCTCTATGTTTTAGTGCTTGATTATATTTCGAATCTGCAATCTTCGTGTTCGATAAATTATTACTTGCCCTCTGCAGTGGTCTGTACACTTGCAATTTAGCGCATTGTGAAACGCACTATCAATGTATACTCATCGTAATAAATGCTTTTTGTATCCAAACTGGGTGTTGACCTTCATGATCTTTATGGGTCCATGCTCGATGATGTCAACCATCTCTGGATGTATACTTTTGAGCTAGATGGTGGACCTCTTATTCTGATTGGCAAACCTCACCGCCGAATATGGTGGAAGCTTTGCAATATTCATCATGAATATATGACGTGCTCGCTAGACAAGAGAAAGAGTACAAGGAAATGGATCCAGTCCAAAGCAATTCAAAGTAGTTCCATCTGTAAAGACCGACCCGTTGTGATACCACTTGTTGGTCCCAAGATCAGAGTAAGTTTGATGCATAGCGGAAATTTTAAGAACAACTTACACTCACAAACTGGTGGTTGTTGACCATTTTGTGTTTCTGTAAAACTTTTATTAGCAAGTTTGAGTTTTAGGTTCAGTTCAAATATACTACAACACTAGAATGTGATGAGTTTCAAAATCCTTGCAAGAAAGTGAAAAGAAGTAAAGAGCAAAGAATTTATAGAGGTTCGGACAACAAGTCCTACGTCCTCTCTTCAGACCAAGGTCTGGAAATTCACTAAGCTTAAATTATAGGATGGTCTCGCGATCTATCGCTAGCTAGTAGATGTCAATGTCTGCCAATCAACTAGCTCACTCGTCCAGACCTCTAGTTCCTTTAGCTTCGCATAATTGGAGTGTGGGCACACCACGCAGCCTCCTACTTTAGATGTTGAGAGCTTTATAGTTCCTCCCGAACTATCGAACTGGTTGGCTAAACACCCTTGATAATCACTCCAAGAAAGAACACCATGAAATAACTCTAGCTGAGAAAGCTATGAGTCTCGTGTTCAAAACATGACACACGGTTGGCTAAGTTTTAGCCTTGATGATAGAAACACTTCAGGATTTCACTTGCGCAGAGTATCGCTGCTTTCTTTGAATTTCTATATATTGTCACTCTGAGCGCGCCTATTTATAGACGAGGTAGGAGCGATTCAAATTTGCAGCCATTTAGAGACGGATTGAGCATTGTCCAATCTGAGGCGTCTCTTTTTCTGACAAGAGCAAGGTGCTTTACCTGAAGTTCTGCATACGTTTCATTCTTTTCTGACACTGGATGTCGACATGCTGCTTTTGTGTCAGATTGGCTTTGCCAGTCCAAGGAATCTGAACTAGTTAACATAACTTCAGTCTTTAAGGAATCTCCATTCTTAAAGAACGATCTGTTATGATTCCTATGACTTATTCTCTTTTTCTCTATGTGTAAGTAGAAATTGGTCGTGTAAACTGGAGAAGAGTCAAGCTGGTGTCTTCGATCAATTTCTTTGATTTGTCTGTTTCAGACTGGGATCTAGTTTCTTCTTATACTTCACACGTTCCAAACTGGTGATTTAGATTCCGATCCAGTTTGCCTTCATCAGCACCATTACAACTCGATAGACATCCTAACAGGACGTTACAAGTTTACACGGACTAAACTAATCTAAAGACATTCTAAATTGATGGTTTCTATATATTCTTTTGACACATTAAAACAACACATAGGTAGGAATACTTCCTAACAACATCTAAAGCTAATTCATTTCTTATTGTTAGTATTTTGATTATTTTGAGCACTAAATAAATTAGATTTTGTAGACTGATTGAATTTCTATTCAATACAAGTTCAACTCGTTAAAAAGATCTTTGTTCTTAAATTTTAATTAGTAATATGTGTAACATGTTATGAACAAAAAAATATACTATTAAAAAACGAGAGAGAAAAAAGTTAGCGTAGTCCAAAATATTGATAATATATATATAGGGTAGTGATCAGGTGAGAATAGGAGTTACTATGAGAAATAAGAATAAATCTCGCGCGTCCATCTCATCAAATCGACGAACAGGATTCATTCTCAGCATATTGAAAAACGCGGCATTTTTGCCCCAATATCGTGCAGTTTTAGTCTTTAAAGGCTAAAACTGTAAAAATACTCAAACACAAACAGCAACCTGCATTTTAAGCCCGATTTACTTCATTTTTAGCCCAATTTACTTCATTTTTAGCCCGATTTACTTCATTTTTACATAAATACGAATTAAAAAAAATTAAACATCTTCTTCTTCAAAGCAACAACACGAGCGTAGTCTCTATAAAACTCAATACCAACATCAACAGTTCTTAAAACTATGCCCTTAAAATGCTTTATCTTATTAACACACTTTGGAATAAATGAACATGTAAGATATAAAAAAGCACAAAGTTAACACTAAAGATGCACAATATAATAGAAAAAATGAAC
>JAPKLW010001200.1:50995-124276 GCA_026898455.1 Plectranthus barbatus
AGTTGCGTTCATTTCTGAACTATATGTCCTGAATGAACAGTGGCCTAAGATCCGAGTGTCCATTTTATTGATCTGATGGTTGAATTAATGACACGTGGCAGGTAGATTTTTTATTTATTTAATTGAAAGGGTGTTATGGGAAGAAAATATTATGTTAATGTTTGGTAGATTTTATATAATAGGCAGTTACCTAATTTAATGCTAAATCAAATATTAAACATATCTTTCCAAATTATTTTTTATTTATTAAATTCTTGCTACCTGAATTAAACAAAAAACCATTCTCATCATTCCAAATCCTCTCTCCTGCAAAGAAGAAACGAAATCCCTTCCACGACTTGCTACTATATTCCAGGACGTCGGACGGAATCGGATAGCAGCGGGGACCGAGATGGAGGCAGACGGTGGTCGGTGGTCGCCAAATTCAGTGTCGGCTACCCACAGCGATGCAACCCTCTCGTTGCCCCCTTCTTCTCCGTCACCCAGCCCCTCGCCGGTGAGTATGGATGAAGAGAAATATAGTGAGATGGAGGATCATCGCGAGTGAAGAATACGATGGGAATTGATATGGTGAAATATGATGGGAATTAATATGGTGAGATTCAGAGGCAGAATTGGAGGTCATCAATGGAGGATTGGTTGAGTGCGGTGCCGGTGGGTGCGTGTGTGTAATGTATTTTTTATTTTTTTTGTGTCATATGCGATTATCATTTTTATTTTATGTGAGTGTCATTATTTATGAATAAATGTATCATTCTTCGAATCCGGCTGACACTTGGTGGATCGCCTTCACGTCTAGATTTTATTATTTTTGTGTCATATGCGATTGTCATTTTTATTTTATGTGAGTGTCATTATTTATGAATAAATGTATCATTCTTCGAATCCCTGTTTAATGGATTGATAATTATTTATTTATTTTCTACATTGTGTGAACTCAGTTAATATGTAGCATTGTACGCTATTTATTTTATCATTGTTACCTGTATTAAATATCATTTTATCAAAATTATTGTTTTAATCTTAATTGATTTATAATACACCTTTAAGATCATCGTTATCTTTATTCAATATCATTGTACGAATAATTAAAATTGTTTATACATTTAATGATAATATATTATTGGAAGTTGAGAGAACAACCTTATAATGACACACAAAGTCATAAACAATGACACACAAAGCAATAAACAATGATAACGATTAACTTAAGATTATGGAATAAATCGTGGTGCATTTTCTCTTTCCAATTTATTTGATAATAATGGAAAAAATCGTGGGGCATTTGATTTGGTATCTGAAATAGATCGTGTATCTATTTTTGTGGGAAACTGCTCCCTTCAAATTCGCTTAAAGATTTTATTAGATTTGATTTTATTGGTTTTGGACATTTATAACCTTATGATGATATATGTTATGAAAAAAAATGATACACGACATGGAAGAATTATGGACGTTGATCTCTTGAATGTGCGGTTAGATCTTGGTCTCTGTTCATTCACAGAACCTTGTTCAGCCTAGATCGCACCCCTATATATATATATATATATATATATATATATATATGGCCACCAGCCATTCCAAAAAATTGTGGTTTCCTCATACTATTTTAAAATTATACGGTACCTAAGTTCCTTCACTAGCAAATGTAGGTAGAGATGGCCATTTGGATCCGGAACCGTAGCCCACGATTCAAAAACGGAACCGGACCCGTTATTACATGGGCCGGTTCCATATTTCTTGGCCCGTGGAACCGGCGCTTCCAACATTTTTTTAAGATTTTAAAAATATTATTTAGGATGTTAGGAAAGAGGATCAAACATTAGACCACAAGTATAATTCCTGATTATTAATCCACTGAACTACAACACCATCGTTGAAAAAAGACGTTGTTAAATATATAAGAGCTACAAATACGAGATTATTATATGTAATTCTTATTTTTCAATATTTTCTTATATAATAATAATAATAATAATAATAATATCCTTAAATAGGATATATGATTGACAAATATAATTATTTCAAACCAATGAAATTGAATGTTAAAATATTATGCATCTTATAAGTTATAATATATCTCACATAACAATATATTAATTCATAATAAGTATAAACTTTTAAGATTGCTACTGACTTAAAATTAAATCTTAGATTAATAGATAATATATCATATTTATTTATACTAACTTTTTAAGAATATCATTTTAATTGAATGATATTTAGTTTACGAGTATACGATTTAATACAAAGATTCGACTAAAAAAATAAATTGAATACACAAAGAATTAAAGAGATTTTCAATTTTCATACATACTAATTTAACTCAAATGATATATTATAACAAATGATAATATATGTCATTAAAATTTTATTATTTAATAATTAATAGATAATAAATCTAAACTTGTAAGAATGTTACTAATTTTAATATTAAGTATTGGGAAAATGCATAACATATCATATTATTTTAGTTGAGCATTATTTGTACTATTATAAGAGCTTCAAGACTATCAAGTAAATAATAAATAATAATTTAAATCAATAATGATAAGGAAATACGAATAATTTTTCTATGTATTTATATAATCAAATAATTAATAAACATCTTCATCATATTATATATTTATTTATACTCTCTAATAATATTATTTATAAAATAATCTATTTGAGTATTTAAATTATCAATTATTGTAATTACTTAAAACAACATATTTATTTATTTAAATATTATTGTATATTATAATTTATAAGTTATTACATATTTCACATTATAATTATAATAGATTTATAAAGGTAATAAATTTATATATTTTAGATCAAGTTTGTTTCAACGGAGACTAGTAGTTTAGTGAATAAATGATCTCTATACTTTGTAGAGGTCACAAGTTCGAAACTTTTTATTTACCTTTTTTTAAAAAAATTAAAAAAAGAAAAAACCAGCGGGCCGTTAGTTCCGAACCGGAACCAGCCCGTAACCATGTCTAAATGTAGGTCGAGGCTAGGAGGGCTCCAGTTCCGCCATAAATATATTTGTTATTGTATTATGTAATTTACAAAATTATAATTCAACCTTTCTTATTTTTTAGTTTTTAAAAAGATGAGAGGCTGAAGATGAATAAAATTGTAATATTTTTATTATTTTTAATATGTATCTTTTAATGTATGTAATATTATTAATATGTATCCTTTACAAAGTATTTTTATTATACGTATTTCTTGTACATGTTATAATTTTTATTATGTTATTTATTTTTTCTTTTCTAACCAATAATTCAAAAAGATCAAGCACATATTTCTTGGATTCGTCATTAGGCGCCGCAATTAGGTGGGTTGTGCAGACCCTTTGTACCGGCTAGGCTGGGCTGGATGAGAATTTTTAAAATATTAATAAAAGAACTTAAATTATAAACAAATTTGAAGAAATAAAGATATATAGGTTTTTTTCACTCTTCACATTTTTTCTCCTTTCCTTGCGCGCCTTTGTAATTTGAACATGAGGTTTATTAGAATTTTTATTTTGTTTTGATATTTCTATTTTTTTTTTTGGAAACTTCAAAATGTTGAAATATTTTAACTTCTATTTTGATAATATCTTTTTGTAATTTTAGCAAATTTAAACTTTTAAAATAATTTGCTATTATATTTTTTTAGCTCTAATGCACTTGTGATATAAAAATATAAAAAAGGAATTGACCGTATAAGTATCGCCTTAAAACTACTTAGGTTCACATTAATCGATTATGAGTTAGGATTGATGTTGGTCCTAAAATCACAGTATGTAAATGTGTAGCATAATTAGAATTGATTATGCACTTGTCTCTGGAAACTGACTGAAACTCAGTTTCCAGGTTATCGAAAAAATATGTTTAGCTCAAAAAGTGATTAAATAAGTTTCAGAGATATATACTTCAATACTTAGCCAAGTATTGAAGGTTTTAAAGTAAGTTTGGAAACTTAAAGAGTGCACAAACTTTAATAAAGCAAGTAAAGAACTCGGGATATTTATAGTGGTTCGGACTTAAGATCCTACGTCTACTCTTCTGAACTTAATCGGGAATCCACTAAGTTTCAGATTACAAGCCTCCTTACGATCTATGGACAACCTGTTGGAAATCTTCGTCCTTCGGTCTGCTGTCGTCCCTTGCCTATGAACTCCTTGTAAATTGGCACTTCTTCAGGTCGAAGTGAGGCCGCACCCGCAACCTTCTTCCTGATCGGTTGGATGTTTTCTTGTTCTTCCCAGAACTCAGTGTGTTGGCAACTCCCGTGATAATCTATATCCTATAATAGGATATTGATTGTTAGGGGTCCAGTACGCAGCCCAATAATTGTTTTGCAGGAGAAAGTAGCTGACCGGCCCGAATAAAATGGTCAAAGATGAAAGAGTGGTTCGATTAAACAAGTTCGCGTAAGGCGATCCAGCTAAGGCAGTTCGACCCAGTCAAAAAATAGTTCGATGAGCAGAGCTGAGGTACCAGAAGGATCAGGTGAACTGCTCAACGATCGAAAAAAATCAATAAATGGCGAAGAGTTATGATCGTAGGACTCCTGGAAACGGCCAAAATGTGCATCGTAACAGTTGCGGCAAACTGGGAGCTCATTAATGCTACATGGCGGAAATGTAGGAAACTGTAGACAACCGTAAATCCTTATAAATACTCATTGTAAGTCAATTTTTTGACATTTATGCTCACATATACGAAATCATATTGTTTCATTTAATTATTCTTTAAAAGCATTGTAAATTTCCGTTTATCGAAGTAGTTGGCGAACTGGTTTTCCGGCCGACAACAGTGACCTAATCATGTATTGCAGTTCGATTTGACTTATTTTCATACATTTACTTTCTTTTAGCTCAATTCCTGCTGTTTTTGTTGTTATTCGTGCAAAAGTTCATAGGGCCTTGTATCCGAATGAAAATTACCTTCAACAACTGCTATGAATATAACTTCGGAAAGTTATATTCACCAAGAGTATAGCTTCAGCTAAAAGTTTCGGTCTCGTGCTTAGAAAAGATAGCATGGAAAGAATAACTTTGAGTTGGAAACTCAAGTCTCGTGTTAAGCACACGGAATATCACAGAGCTTTAGGTTGGAATTTTAACAGAGCTTCTGCGTAGCTTTTTGTGAGAGTTTGTAATCTTTTCAGGTTGAAGTGTCGACATATTTATAGTCTTCAGGCGGACAATTCGAATTTCCACCCGTTAGACACATAAATCAAGTCGTTAGAGACAGAGATTGGGTCATCCAATCATCGCCCATACTTTTGGTCTGCTCTGCCACCTGCTTTTGCTTTTGGCACTGTACTTTCCACCTGCTCTTGTCAGACTAAGTTTCAGTTTGAAGAATCCAAGTATGAGACATTCTCGTACTGACTTTTTTACTTAGCATTTAAGTGTCTTTAAGTCTGACTTCGAACACTTGTGTTTCACGTGCTTTTGAACTTTTGAACCTCTATACTGACATTCCAAAGTCAGTATAGGCCTTCTCCATACTAACATTCCAAAGTCAGCATAGGCATCTGCCATACTTAGTGAAACTCAGTTTCAGTTTCCAGAAAACTAAGTTTCTGGTCTTACTAAGTTTTAAGCACCAGCACATGTCTTCATATCTCGAGCTTTATCTTCTTGAATGACTTCATCAGAAACTAAGTTTCTGATTCCTTTGTTCGGTCTTCAGCATCTAAGATTCTATTACAACTCGATCAATCTTGTACAAGAATTACATTTAATAATTCTAAAAATTTAGTATTAAAGTAAGTTTTGACATATCAAAGCATCAAATTAAGAAGTGAACTGAAATTCAGTTCCTAACAATTGATATGTCCACCGACTAGTGCCTAGCATATTCAACAATCTTAATATATATTTAGAGGTTATTTTAATATAAGAAAATTGATAGAATTTAGTGCCCGAGTTTAACACAATGGTTTCAAAGACAAAGTAGACAGAATGTTTGACATGCAAAAGTCAAAGCGTAAAATGTAAAAGAGTTTGACACAGCGGAATTAATTGTTCGAAGGTTTATAAATCATAAACCCTCGAGAGCCACGCGGCAAAATAGTTTTCACTTATTCAAACAAAGTTTTTACAAGTGAAGAACAAAATACTAAACAAGATAGAAATTTTCCTAAGTTCACTCCTTAGTAAAATTCGTACGAAAGCAATCAAACACAAAATCACATGATACAACCCAATTACTCCTCCACCGTAGGATTCACTCTCCCGAGATGGATTCCACAACTCGATTGTATTCTTCGTGTGCTCGATGAATGATTAGAGAAACGATTCAGCCTAGAGAGCTCCTATGAATATGTGTCTAACCTCTGATCCACACGTCTCTAGTCTTCTTTGTCTTCTATTTATTTGTCTTGGAGCACTCGTACACTTCTTCCACTACTTGGTAATGGATCGTGTCCCTCTTCCACATCTTTACCTGTTCATACAACAAAAATGAACTCCCACTAACTCACGTGGGGGTTAGATAAAGATGTAGAGGTGCTCTCTCTTATTTAGGAACTAGAATAATAATATAAAGTATATAGTTAATAAGATATAGTTAATAAACATAATATATCTGAAACCTAATAAATAGGACCTGTAAAAACGTCATTAAACAGATAAATATAAGTTTCCTAAAAGATAGTAGTTAGTTGCAACAAACAGATCCGGAACTTTGACATTGAGAAGTCAAAGTTATGTTAAGCAGATCAGGTTTGACATGTGAATGCTAAAGTTAGACAGTAAGGACAAGATTACCTTCAATCTGTCAAAGCGAGGTAAGTTTGACAACCGTGTGTCAAACTTACTTATTCGCACCTCACAAAAATCTTTAAAAAATGTGTGTGAAAGATATTAATGGTATATTAGAAAGAAAACACATTATGGTTGAACCAATGAGGATAATTTTGTGATTTAATGAAGTATCTATGACCGAAGACTATACATTTCAATCTAGTATATATTACATATGATTAATCTA
This sequence comes from Plectranthus barbatus, assembly GCA_026898455.1. Taxonomy (NCBI): domain Eukaryota; kingdom Viridiplantae; phylum Streptophyta; class Magnoliopsida; order Lamiales; family Lamiaceae; genus Plectranthus; species Plectranthus barbatus. The sequence continues at coordinate 57,979 of JAPKLW010001200.1, forward strand.
ATATAACCAAAATACACGTGAGTGAGATTTTCCATATACTTTACTTTTGTCACAAAAAATTAAAGCAAGGTCGAGAAAAATATTTATAAATCAAAGTATTGATGAAATGGAATGGACCCATGAAACATAACTCCAAAGCAACATGAAGAAAAAAAAGAACAAGACTTATTAACAATCCCATTCCTCAAATGCCCACTTTTTAATTTTTAATAAAATACCCATTAATAAACACACAAATTAAAAATTAAATCATAATCGATTTATTAAAAATAAAGTCAACTTTTTTAGCCATTATCCTGACTTTTTGTAATGGCATTTATTTTGGCGATAATTGACAACCCAACCTCTCGCAGATTCCAACAGAAATTTTGTTGGTTGTTGGACAAGTTTCAGCAAGCACTGCCCATTTCTTTAAATTATTTATCAAAAGTCTCCCATTTTCTGAATTATTAGGTGTATCATTTATTACTTCAATGACTTCCAATTTCCCCCATTTTTTTTTTCTAGAATATTTGAGTGTTTGTTGGTAGCATTATAGCTGGCAAACTAATCTTACAGTTTGGTTGTTTGCAGTTGCAAATATTGATAAAGATTTTTGATAGGATCCATCCTCTAATTTAAAATAAATATTAGAAGATTTAGTCTCCTGAAAAATGGTCTCACCATTTTTTATTATGAGACATACCTTAATACATTATTTCAATAAGTTAAATATTCCATTCGTCACAACTTAACTGTCTCACTTACCTTTTTCGTCTATCCCAGCTCAATTGTTCCGTTATTAAAAAAAATAGTATAATTTTTTCACACTCAACAATAAATATTAATTTCACTCAAGTTATTCTACACTCACACTCCTTGGTTATTGTATTTGGTCAATCTGGGGCAATTAAGTAAGGACGGAGGGAGTACATCATTTTATTTTTTAATATATTACTTTTTCCCTGTTTATTATTTGCAACAAATAATTTCATCATTTGTAATAAAGAAATAAATCATTCCAATAAATTGAATATATCATTAAATTCATCTCAAAATAAAAATAATATGACCGTCTCATCTGAGAATTTACCGTATAATATAATTCTGTGTGTGAACATTTTAAAATTTAAATGAATGGTTGCACCTTAGGCATGTGAAATTGGACGGTTCCGGAAATTTCCACGTGGGTCAGTTAGTTTAATTTTCTACAAAGGAATAAAGCAAACTCTTACAGCTGCTGAATCACACACGTTTACTGGCTGACTTTCAAATATGGGTCAACGCATAATCTCAAACAACCATTTTGATTAGACCCCGTTGACCCATGTTCCTTGATATATAATACTCCCTCCGTCCCATTATATTAGAGACGGAAGAGTGTGCACAATAACCAATGTGCATTAATGTAGAAGAATTAATATTTTATTGATGAGTGGGAAAAAAGTTGTCTTTTTAGGAAATGAGACTAATAAATAGGACGGACCGAAAAGGAATATGGAATTAATATAATGGGACGGAGGGAGTATGATGCAGGCATTATAAATTAATATATATATATATATATATATATATATATATATATATACTTATATATAAGCAGTGATTATTCGGGGTGATGCCAAGTAAATTATTTATTAAAAAAAAAAAAAAACTCTGGTCATAAGTTTGAGTTGCATCCAAATATTTTTTTACGTAATTATTATACTTAATATTTTCTTTTAGGGAAGGTCTTAGGTTAGGCAGACCTAAACGATTTAGGCGGGTTTTATCCATTAATCCAAGCCTAAACCCATATAATATACCCTAATTGAGATTAATAAATCCTATTTGGGATGGGTCAACCCATTTGGGTAGGATAAAACTCACCTAAACCGTTTAGGTCTGCCTAACGCAAGTTTTTGCCTTTCTTTTAAGTATGTGTATATTTGTTATAGAAGGTCGTAACAATCCTACCAGTTTAACTGCACGATCAATCAAAATCTTTTCAATATAAGAGAATTTAATCGGAGCCTCTACTATATTTAATCTTTGAGTTTGCTTACTGTTGTTGAATTACCTCACATCGGTCATAGACCTGAGAATATACCACTATATAATAGTGAAGTTCCCCTCTCCTTACAAGTCGGTTTTGTATGGAGAAGTGAGAATCTTTACAATGGTGTATACAGAATTAGTTGCCATTTTTTTTGTTTTCCTACATTGAATTATAAATTTTAATAATAACTACTCCATTCGTCCCGCCAGTTTAGTCAACTTTCCTAAAATGGAAAAAAAATCTCATCACATCAATAAAATATTAATTCCACTACAATCACAAACATTGATTTTTGTGCCGAAACCAAAGTGGACTAATCTAATGGGACGGAGGGAATATCTTTTTAAATTAATGACTACAACAAAATTCCAATATCTACAAGGGTAAATAGGGAATAGTCCCCTAAATTATTGACGTTTACGGAAAAATACTTTAATCGATTGATGTTAGTGAAAAATACTCTAATATTTATTTCCGTTTATGAATTATAATAAAATAAGTTAACACCATTAATTTTTTATGATTCAATTGTTAAATGCCACTTGAAATTTCACGTGAAAAATCAAAACGCGATAATATCTTGAACTATTGATACTTTCGAAAAAAATACCCATCTTCTATTTTGTTTATGTAATAAAAATTGGAGACACTTGGCCGGAGGAGCTGAGTTGGAGCATTCTGGAGATCATGATTATACATATAGTCCATCAAGCAAAGGGGCTGGCAATTTCTGACACGACACGATAACACGACACGAACACGCACGATAAAAGCGAGCACGAACACGACACGAACCTGTTAAGCTCAAACACGAACACGACACGAACCCGTTAAGCTCAAACACGATAATGACACGACACAAAAACGACCCGACACGATAAAAATTAACCTTACTAAAATTGTTAGTTTTACACTTAGGACAAAAAAAAATTAATACGACACGATAACACGACACGAACACGCACGATAACGATGAGCACGAACACGACACGAACCTGTTAAGCTCAGACACGAACCCAACACGAACCCGTTAAGCTCAAACACGATAATGACACGACACGATAACGACCCAACACGCACGAATTGTCAGCCCTAGGTTGATGGTTGTCTTCCATAATTGATTATAAGAAGAAAATGAGAATGGTTATCCGATTTTCATGTAATAGCCCCTCGCAAAAAAGAAAAAGAAAAAATAGAAAGTAATTCTTTATTACTTAACGAAGCCCCCATGAAAATTTTCTTAATATGATACTATTGATATTTACGATATTTCTATCTAGACGGGTTAACTCAAATTGTGGACCTCGATTTAGTGGCATTGCGGGCATAAGCTGGTTGTTACGGGCACACTTGTACTCTAAAAATATTTTTTTTCTTTTATTTAATATATATAATTATATATATATATTAATATATTATTTATATATATTCTTATATAATGTATTGTACTCCAATTCTAAATTTATAGATCGGCTAGCTTTTAGTTTTTAGGGTCCTTTAGCCGTATATACTGGGTTGGCATGATAGATCGGTTCGTATCATTTTTAGATCAAATTTAATTTAGACCTTAACAATTATATATATAATAATATTTAAAAATAACTATTTTATATTAAAAAAAATAAGCAAGAGATATGGAGATTTATCTCGCTTTCCATTTAACTGATTTATAAAAAAAAATGCAGTAATTATTAGTTAGATGAAACGTGTGGGACTATTATTGCTCTTGGAAAAGAAACGTAACCCTTTATATCTTGATTGACTGTCGACTTGCTACCGGCGCTACTTGTAATCAACTATGTTCCACATTTACACTTCATTATTGATTTAAATTAGAATAATTTATGCTTTTTTATTTTTTTACAAAATATATTATGTATAAAACCTATTACATATTTTATAATTAATATTTGTATTGTAATTATCAATAACTGAAGTTTATCAGTACTTAACGCTGATGCCCAAAATGTTCAGCCCATTTTAGACTTATTTACGGGCCAAGATGGAACGAATTCCAAGGCAACCCGTCAACTCTCGTACGCATTCGAAAGAGCACAAGGATTGATGCGTAAAAAATTGTCTTGATTAAATAAAATAGTCATGTCCCTTCATAAATATATCTCATTTTTTACTATAAAATAAAGATATTTATACATTCTCCACACATTTTCATATCATTATACTCCCTCCGTTCTGATTATATAATCTACTTTGATCTTGTACGTTTGTCAAAAATTATTTAATACTTAAATAAATTTTCAATATTACCCTTATTTAAAGCATTAATTAACCTCACATTTTCATAATATTACAATTAATATTCTCATTTTCCAAGATTATTCAAGGATGTAATGGTAAATAACCATATAAAAACAATACCAAATATAGAAACTGGACTATATAATTGAAACACCCTAAAACAGTAACCTAGACTATATAATCGGAACTGAGGGAGTATTAAAGAACTACATTAAATGCAATAAAACACAACCCTAAATATTTTGTCAATAGTTTTCCTTCTTTCTTTAATATCATCAATTTTTACCCAACATAAAATCAGTTTTTAGCATCAAATCTTATCTATATATTGAATCGTATATTTTAGGTAGAGGAAAGGATTGGATTAGTTAATGGATTAGACCCCAACGGCGGATTATTGTTCCGCTTTCGGCTGTTTGTTTTTAGTAAATTAGATTTTCAAGCACTCAATTCGTAATGGCCCACCCTACATTTGTAATTGGTCAAAACATTAATTTTAATTGGAACTATCAGCTTTTTTTTCAATTCTAGTACCAATTATTTCATTTCGCAATATTATGTTCGAACTATAAAAAAATAACTCAAATCTTGTCCAAATTATAAAAAACTATTCAAATCTAGGACAAATAAATTTTTAATATGACATGCGTTTCCGGCATGCCCCGTCAGTTTCTGATGACGGAAAATTTCTTCATCCTAGATTTGTGTAATTTGTTATAGTTTGGATGTAAAATTAAATGAAATAGTTGATAATAGAACTGACAAAAATGCAGATAATTTGAACTAAAATTAATATTTTGGCCTTTGTAATTTATCTTTATTTTTTCACGCCAAATATATTTTAAATTACACCATTAATTATTTAATAGTAAAAAATATCACCTTCTAAAAATTATTGAGTTGAGCTCGAGTTTAATAACTTTTAATCAAATCAAAACTCATTCTCGATGATATTTAAACTAAGGAGTTTTATCGATTCAGGATTCGAAAGATAGTTTAATTATCGATTCAGGACCCGAAAGATTAATTCTCAATTCAAGACCTGAAAGATCACAAAAGTTCTCAATCCAGGACCCGAAAGATCATACAATTCTCAATCCATGACCTCAATATCAGATCCTGGATTGAGAAATTCGGGTTCTAGATTGACAACTCATCTTTCGGGTCCTGAATCGATAATTAAACTATCTTTTGGGTCCTGAATCAACAATTCTCCTTAAACTAATTATACTTTTTATCTAAGCATTTTATACGTGGATCGAAATATGAGCCAATGGAACAAAATATTTGAATGAGGACACTTGAATCATTTAGGCAATCAAAATTCTTGTGGATCACACTTTCCACAAAAGTGTGAAATTTATATTCCCTATAGCAAAATAATTCGACTAGATTAGGTAATAATCTCATCAATAGACCCTACACTTTAATTCCAGCTAAAATCTCAATTCCAATGGTCCCAATTTTTGTATGAAATGTCAAGAATTCATGGGTCTAGCTTAATGATTAGTTAAATTGTAGATATTAGGGAGCATTATTGGATAGCTATAGTCATGGCCATTTTGTTTGATTTCAGTTGAGAAAGCAACTGCTGTGACAAAGAAAACTAATACAAAAAGAAAAAAACAACTTCATGGTTAAGATTGCTCATCTTTTTCTCTAAATAAAAAAAGTCACAGCAAGATTGCTCATCTTTGTTCTTATCTTCAAAGCCTTTATCACTAAGGTAGATTCATTGGAATTTGTGGTGCTAACTTTTACCATTTTCAAACTTGTGTGAAATAATTACTTTGATTGGTCTTGCTTTTGCCTCCTAGATATTTTTCATGATTTGATATTTTGATTGTCGGTTTGAATAAAGGATGAGAAAGAGTGGGTCGATTTTTTTTTAGATCTCGTTTCATATGTATAAAATGTTTATAGAGAAAAACATTGCCCATTTTATTTTAAAACATAATTGATGGTATTATTAGATATCCTTTTTTATTTTTTTAGGCTAATGTATTTGATTACCGTTTTGTTGGTAATTCGGGTATTTTGTTGTAAATTTTCGATGTAAAATATTTAATTTTGTCGAAATTAAATATTATCAACTTAATCTACGCGACGAGTAGATGATTGTGGTATATTTATTTTCTCAAAACTGAATTCCGGTGAGTGAGAAATGAGTCCACGAAGTGACACGGTTGGTGGGATTATTACATAAGGGAGTTATGTAATAAATGAAGTGTCCCACATTGATTAATTAAACTATTTAATCTATGTTTATATACCATATTGGTTGAGGTGTGTAATAACAAGGTGCGCAGTGTATGTGGCACCCAGTGGCATCCTTGCGCGCCGTTGCTCGCCCCGCCCCACCCTGCCTCGGCCTACGGCCTCAGCGAGGCCACTGGCCTAGCGCCCGTGCCCCGGTCCCGGTTCTCGGTAATTGATCTTTGGGCTCTCTGGTCCTTGGCTTGGTCCACTGTGCATTATCTTTTTTGGCACTTGAAGTTAGCCTGCGGGCTCGACATGTATACTGTCATCGTGGCTGGTCCAGTCGATGTGGTGCACACGGAGCATGTGACATGGCTGATGAGTTAGTCACGTGTTGCAAATGTGTGTCGAACATTTCAGACACATTCTTCTCATGGGTCAAACACATCTGTGCGCGTCTGTGATTGACGCGCACATTACGGTTGTAACAGCTCGGCCATGATGGTTGTGACCGTAACATACAGGCTCCCCCCAGATGACATCCGACACGAGACAAGTTTCCATAGTCAGATACTGCATCTTTATTCTCATATTGTTGCATCTTTTTTCTTGCATTTAAGCAACTCAGTTTCACATCCGTTCAGTTCGCCGGAGCATTTGCGATTTGCAGTGTTGCCTCGTAAAGGACGAAGTCGTTTTACATTTGGGGACGATCGTCGGTTAACGAGCACTACGTTAGCAAATTCGTCTTGTGGGAAGAGGGCTTCCTCGACTCGGCTATTTATTTTATTTTATTTTATTTTATTTGTTCTCATACTAACAATACTTATAGTCTTACTTGTAAAAACTTGTTGTAACAGACATAATTTATTATAGTATTTTCAATCTTGTAACACAAATCTCATATCCAACACGTTTGTCATAATTACATGAATACCCTCATCTAGATCTTTTAATCAAATAAAATAGAAGAACTAAAAAAACATAAGCATTTGACTAGATTATTTAATAGACCCAATTGATTCTTATTAATATATCATATAGAGTTAATATATGATCAATAATATATATTTTAGATTCTATTTTAAAAATAAAGTCTATGTTAAAATAAGACTGAATATGAACCTAACACTAATTTTAAAAATATAAGCATATTATAAATTTATATATATAAATCAAACACATATATATTTTAAGTGTAACATAAAAGAAAATGAAAAACTTAAAATTGTAGACAAATTTTTCTCTCAAATATAAATTTTCTAATTAATGAAGAATATACATTTATCTCATTTGACACGAGCAAACCATTCTTTTTATCTTAATATTTTATTATGTTTATCACATTGCTCGAATATAGAAAATTTTTCGCAAATTTGGCAATTATGTATCTTCATGGAATACAAATGCAATATGCTTATGATATCACTTTCTAGTATTGAATAAGCCATAAAATTCTCATCATTCACTCCCAACTGTCCTCACTATTTTATTATTTCAATTTCCTGACAATCATTGCATGCCACATCATGACTATAATTTATTCAAATATAATGCTCCTTTTGTTTCGTCCAATTAGATTAGTCTAGTTTGGTTTTGGTACAGAAATTAATATTTGTAAGTGTAGTAGAATTAATATTTTATTGATGTGATGAGATTTTTTTCCATTTTAGAAAATTAGACTAATTTGGTGGGACAAACGAAAATGAAAATATGGACTAATTGGCGGGACCGAGGAAGTATTAAACTCTGCCTTATTTCATACTAAAACATTAGTAATGTTAAAAAATTCACTGGTTCTATAAATTACATTCAATGATACCAAAATAAATATTATAGTATTAAATATATCTTGCTTCTTTCTATTTTTAATATTATAATCTTTTTAAATTTCTTTTAACATTATTAATAATAATGAAACTAAAAGGAAAATAGCAGTGAAAAGGAAAGATGAGAGAAATGGGGTTTGGTTTGTGTGTGGGGAGATGTAAGTGATGGATTGGTGAGTGCGTGATAGCTGGCAAAAGAGAAAGAAAAAAAAAGAAGAAAATATCTGAGGAAAAAAGCGCGCCAAAATTTCAAAGCTGCGGTTAGGCCAGTTGGAGCAAGAAACGGACAAATCGGTTTCAGTGGGCCCCGCCTAACCACCTCTGACGTGGCCGGATATGGGTCATGATATGAGCTGCGAGCTTGTCGGAGGTTCACTCATCAAACCCACGTCCACGTGGCGTGTGGGCCCCCGCTACACGCGCAGCATCTTTTGTCCGACGCCACGTCATCACTGGGTGCGGCGAAGTGTGCACCAATAATTGTAAGCTGGGGGAATGATTGGCGTCGTCGCACTGATTCTAACGCATCACCGTTTTCCCAAAAAAAAAAAAATTTAACAATAATAATTACGAATATTTTAATTTTAGGTGTGTGTGTGTTTTTTTTTTCAAAAATGTTTTAATAATAAATGTCTTATATTTGAAATCAGAAACTTTTTTTTTTGTTTAATTTAGTAAACAAAATTATATATATAGAATACCAAAGAAAAAAAATAGCGAGTACATATATGCTCACTTTTATTGATATTAAATTAGTGAATTACATAGGTCCTCGATAATTTATCAAAGAACATTGATTATATATTAATCAATTTTACCATAAATTGCTAGAAAAATATTAAAAATCGTTAATTGTAGATGCAAGCCCTTTTAAAGACGTGATTTGTACTCACTAAATGAAGAAAAAAAAAACCTTTATGAACAATATTTACTTTCATAAAGGATTTTTTTATCCCAAATTTATATTTTTATCAGTACATTTTATGTATTTTCTATTAGAGTTTTTTTTCACACATTTTTATTTCGTAGTCGGGTCATTTATCCCAAGTTTGAATAAAATATATTGTTAATAAAAATGTGGAATAAGAATTCATATTAGACAATACTTAGGATAAAATTCATTCAAATGAAAAATTTTGTATAGAATTACTTATTTTACCATAATATATACTACTCTAGACATTCACGTTTCTAACGAAGCGTCACATGTATTGTACTAATAAAACAATGTAGTCCAGGTATGATCTGAAATGAAGGGTATGGGTGTAGCGGCTAACCTAATTAGTGCTTGTCGGAATGCGTATGGTTAGCATAGTAAATATCGAATCTGAAATTGTTTCCATGACCTTTACTTTGTTATTACTCGAACAAGTTTTATTTATAGTATTTATTTTCTTCCCAATAAAAAAATAAAATAAAATAAAACATTATATATAGCAAAATTATATTCAAGAGAAATAAAAGGTGATGTAAGATGGAAACCCATCTTTATGTAATGGTCTAATATTTTATGGCTTGGTATCAAGTGGAGCACAATGTTTTTGTGTGCCCCAAGAAAGCAACAAAAATAATTGAGCATTTTAATCTAATATATATATATATATATATATATATATATTATCAACATAATTGTTACATCTAAATATTTTGTACTTGAGTAGGGCATCTCCATGAACTTTTGCTTCTCGATTATTTTAAATATATTGTATACATAAATAATAGTATGTAATTTATTAAACAATTTATTTCTTGTGGATCTAAGTTATCTCTTGGTGTTTTAAAAGGACAAAGCTGCTATCAACAAAATGGAATCAGAAACGAAGCATCCTCTATCCTTCCTCACCATGTGAATAATTAATTTATTTATATTTATGTCCTTGCCCCAAATCAAACAAGAATCTTTTTATTAATAAATAAATGTTTTCGAGACTTTAAATTTAATGGGATTATTCCTTGCTTTATAGTTGCTCATAAATAGATGATTATTTTATACTGTTTCATTTAAATTATTTATTATATCATACCTTTTTTTGTTTAAAGATAGGGCTATTTTCGAGGGAAAAGGCTTATTTTAATTTTTAGGGGTGGCGGAAAGAGTTTGGACTTGTAGGTACAAACTACCGTAATCCGTATAATTAATATTAAAAAATAATAATTTGAGAATAATATAAAAATACATATTAAAAAAAATAATAGTATTATGAATAAGTTATAATATTAACCGTTGCTTGCATATATAAATAAAAAAAAATCAATTAATTTTAATCAATATTAGACCGAAGCAATATCAGCCCTTTATGATGCCATTTCCAAAGTGTTAAAAGTTGTCTTAAATCTGAATCTAACATACTCCCTCCGTCTCAGATTAATATTCTCGTTTTTTTTGGCACAATAACCAAGACATGTGAGTATAAAATGAGTTATTTTTTTTAACACGGAATTAATATTTTATTATTAAGTGTGAAAAATTTGCCTTTTTTAGAAACAAGACTATTAAAGTGAGACAGACGAAAATGAAAAACATGACTATTAAAATGGAACGGAAGGAGTACAAATTTGTCTGTATTCAATAGGTCATGAATTCAAATTTTAATAAAAAAATATTCCAATGTGTGAAGGTTTTAAATCAACACATTCTATTTTTTTTTAAAACAACATAAAAAATGTAACTTAAATCCGCATTTCGATTTTCGTTCATCAACAGAAAAGCAGAAATACGAAACCAGCAACTTAAATCTTAATTAGATTAAAGTATTTATTCATTCAATAACACTTGGTAGTAAAACTCGTTGAATAAATAACTTTATACTATTAATTAAGACTATGTTAATTAACTTGTCGATTTTATGGAGGAGTGGGGTCACGTGAGAACGGAAAAAACGCACGTGTGGGAAATGGAGGAACAAGTGGGGGATGGAGCAGGTGGCACGTGAGGAGAAAAATGAATAGGAAAAAGAGATAGTGGAGACAGCTGGAAACGAGTAGCAACGGCTGGTGTCATAATCATGCATGCGCAATTTCGGTTTGTTTGATATGCAAATTGCCACTTTCTTTTATGTTTATTACCCCCTTTCCTTTTTCTTTTTCTTTTTACTTTCGTAAATTTTAGGTATGGATGGTGATTAATATCATATTTACAACCATTTTCTAGTTAATGAAACCAATCATTAATTAAGAAGCATCGTATACTGATTATGGGTGATCAACAAATCGAAAAAGACTCAAAATTAAATTGAATCGAGAAAATTTTGGTTATTTCGATTTTTGATTCGGTTAGGTTAATTTTTTTTATTATTTTGATTTTTGGTTTGATTATTATTTTTAGGCCGAAATAACCGAATTTATATATATATATATATATATATATAATTTCTATTTTTATTTTATTAATTAATTAAATTTATATTAAAACTCGATAATAACCGAAATAAAAAAATTCAAAAATTGAATAACAATTTCGGTTCGGTTGTTTCGGTAAATAAGTTCAATAACCTCCATATAAATTTGGTTATTTCGGTTCGATTATTTTACAGGTCAAAACTGATGGATTTATATACTGAAAGCATTATGATTGGTATATTATGTACAAGGTCGATTGGTTAATATACTGGGAATCATAAATGTTGTATGTTCATCTCCTGTCTGAATTAACAAACGTGTGTCGCAAACGCAATTATCCTCTTATCTTGTCGATAGGGAGATCATACGGTGTGTAGAAGATCACGGAAGATCGTGTGGATCGTTAGACCTAGCGAAATATAAATAGTTATCACAGCTGAGACAGTTCAAGGATAAACTGTCGGTGTAGGCTGCAGCATACGCAGTAATAAGCATCTTATCTTGGATGTCTTGGTATGCTGGTATGGCTTGACGAGATCCTAAGCCTAAATGAAGGTACAGAAGTATATGCAGATTGTGTATTACTTTGAGTTGCAGTGAAAGGCTCTAGTTGAGCTTGTATATCTGTATCTTGGGTAATAGCAGTTTTGTGTATGACTGTCTGGTACTGGAACTAGGTAACCACATCCAGTATAGGATGGTGACATTCCCTGAACAACTCAAAAGGTTCGTTATGCTAAGTCCTGCAGGCTGATTAAGTTAAAGCATAAGTGAAAAGGTTTGAGTGGATTGATTCAGGAATATAAGATGTTAATTAATTAAATAGCTTGTCAGAGCTTAAATTAATTAACGAATGTCTGTAACCTTAAATGTGGGGATATACCGAGCCCATGCAACCCGTACCTCAAAACATGGTAGCAAATATGTAGGACAGTATTGATTCTCTGGTGGAATGAATCAATATTAATTAATTAATTATATTCTGGGTTGAATATAAGAATTAATTAATTGATAGACCTTATTTGCTATTTGCATTTTGGTCCCTGGTCTGGCCCATGAAACTCAAGCCCAATAGGAGTCCAGTATTTTCCTATAAATAGGCCTCAGTTCCTCAGATCTCAACACACCACAAGATCACAAGTTGCACACAGCAAACCGGTTTTGGGAGCTGTGGTGATCGACTAAGATCTGAGAACGAGGAGGAAATTCTGCTTCTCAAGAATCTCAACCGGGCAAGGGATCTGATAGAGAATCTTCACCAGATTTTCAGATCGAGTTGGGATACAGATCAGAAGATCAAATCAGGAGGATTTTTCTTCTTCTCTCTCTCCTTTGTTTTCGAAAATATCATTATTATTTTCATAGATTTATTTCCTCAATCTGTTAGGAAATTAAATCTTTGTGCGTGGGAAAGATCAAAGGGCATCTCCGCGCACGCGTTCTTCAGAGTTCATCAATCCAGGTATTCCGCATAAACCTTCCTATGCATAATAATATAGGAGCATGCTAGGATTGTTCATAGGCATAGCAATTTATTTTTGATATTCCAATTAACGATCCTTGGCAAACGAACTTCGTGATTCAGTTCACGAATTCCTTCAAAAACTGAATCGAATAATTGAATACTAACCCCTAATACTGATACATCATGATTTTGTACACAAATCTCTTTCTTAATACTTCGTAAATTCAAATGTCTTCGAAAAAGCTCGAATCTGTGATATTTTGGTCCAAGTAAGGTGCTTTCACCTATGAGTGTAATCGAACCGAGCCGAACTGAGTAGTGAGATGCTTGAGTTCCGTTCGTGCAAATTTTGTCAAGTTTGAGCTGGAAAAATATTGAATATTTGAGCCCGAGGTCGGTCGTTAAATTTCGAGTTCGACTCGAGCTCGGCTAAGGCTCACTTCGGTTAAGTGCTTATTGATCTTGATCTCAAGTTCGAGCTCGATTTGAGCTCGTTTATTGATATAAAATTTATTTTTAAAAATGCAAAAATTGTGATGATAAAATACAAATAAAATGTATATCAAATATATTACTTCACTAGTGCAAATAGGGTTGTAAATGAGTCAAACTGTTTGTGAGCTACTCGATAAAAAGCTCGTTCGAGCTCGTTTAGAAAAACCCGTTTATTAAATGAACCAAATTTGAGCATCATAGTATTCAACTCGTGAGCTCATGAGCAAGCTCGTTAGTTAAAATTAGTAAGAAATATAAAATAATTAATTTTATAAAAGTAATATCTTTCATGAATTAAGAGTAATAATAATGACAAGTCTTTCTAATAATGAAAAAATTTAGAATTTGAGCATAAATATGATATTAATTTAGAAATAAATAACTTTTTCTTTCAAAATAATAATGAATATTTTAAATATATTCCAAATTCATAAAGTTTGTTCAGGCTCGATGAAGTTCGTGAACTTCAAAATGTTCGACAAAAAGGCTCGAAACTCGACTCAAAACTAAACGAGTTAAACTTGAGCACGACACTACTCGACTGGTCTCGGTTCGATTACACTCCTAAGTGCAAATAATATAGAATCATTCAACCACCTACATTTAAGAAGTATTAAGATATAGTAATTTATATAAATATATAATTTATACATTAATGTTTGTATATTGAGTAATCATAACTTAGGAATATGTGTTAATTATGTATTTTTATCTCACTTTTCCTTTATATGTATATTTTAAAAAGAAGTATTAACATTTAATAATTTATATGAATATACAGTGTATACATTAATATTCGTGTATTGAATAATTATAACTTAGGAACATGTTTTAATTATATATTCGTATCTTACTTTTCCATTACATGCATATTTAATAGTTTATTCTTTGTACATTAATATCTCTATATTGAGTAATTATAACTTATATGAGTTTGTTTTAATAATATATTTCAATCTTACTTTTCCTTTATATATACATTTTCCAAAAAGTAATAAGATTTAATAATTTACATAAATATATAGTTTATACATTAATATTAGTATATTGAATAATTATAATTTAAGAGTTTGTTTAAATTTTATATTTTTAAATTATAAAAATTATATTTTAAAAATAGAATAAAAGGATTAGCTTAATGTTAAAAAAATATAACTTAAATATAATAATAGTAATATTAAATAATCATATCTTATATAGTTTTTTAAAATTATTGTCAATTCTTATGTTATTCCAAGATATGCAAATAAATAAATATCTCATTAAATTTTTTATTTCAATTTTAAATAAAATGAATTATATTGGTTTAATGAATCTTAATAAAATCTTATAGATCTAATAAATCTAATTTGAAATAATTACGAATTTATAACTCATAAATTAGTTTTATGTATGATTTAATATTTAGCTTAACTTTTATATGAATTAAGTTTCTTATAAGTTATTATTCATATTATAGTGTTGTCATATTTGTATGAAATATAATAATAAGATAGTATAGAAATTGAAAAAATATATAAATAAAAAAACTCGAGTTTTAAACGAGCTTGTTCGCGAACGTGTAAACGAGTCTCCTTGCGAATATGTTCAAGCTCGAGCTCAAATTCGAACATGTTCGTGAGCTTGGTGAACCGAATACATCCATACGCGAACTCAGTTTGTTAATATTATCGAGCTCGAACTTGGTACATTTATTAAATGATAGAATTTTGAATAAACTTTTTTCGAGTCGATATTCAAGTAGCTCATGTGTAACTCTACTTATTTACACTCCTTCTTTCACCACTACACATTGCACATATGACATATTCTTAATACTTCATATATGTATATATGTGTCATTCCGAACTAAAATTAAAATTTGTGCTATACAAAAATAAATCTCAATTATTAGATTGTCATCATCAACATTTGAGGATAAAAAAACATAATAAATACCACAATTAAGCAACTATAGAATTTTGAATTTAATGAAATAAATTAATTATTATTTAGTACAAATTTGCTTTAGTATGGATCAACTAAGTATATATGTAACCAAATTCTCTAATTCCTAATGGCACTCTACTATCGAAGTTGCTAATATTTAATAATTATTACTACGTAAATAATAACATGTATAATACAATATACTCTAATTATTATGTATCCTAATTGAACGAAATGAATTTTATGATTAAGCTTATAAAATTAGTTTAAACTATAATAAATTAAAATTTTAAAAATCATAAAATAAAAATTAATTATCTCAATAATGAAATAAAGAATGAAAATATGAGTAGACGATCTCATCCCTAACTGTATAGGAGAAATAAGTTGAATCCAACAAGTCATTAATTCAAATTTTAGAAAAAAAAAATTCATTAATTAACATCGACTTCAAAATCTTGTAAATAATCATGTCCATTTTGTTTTTAAAAAATAATTATTGTACATATTTACAAATTCAAAGCTAAATCGTTATTGAGTGTGAAACGGAAAAAATAGGAGTGATACTGATATACATGTTACAACGGTGAGGATCAACTACCAACCAATAAAACACGTCAATATCTACAAAAAAGAGTAATTCATCCAATTCAAAAAACAAAGTAAATTAATAACAGCGACATTTTATGGAAGTAATCTAATCAGTCTCCTAAATACGCAATTAAACACTTTGCTTATAATTGAAATCGAGTCAATTTTATTCCAATTTTTCAAAAAAAATAAATAAATAAAAAAGGCAAAAATATGAAATTGAGAAGTGTGAGTCTCTACAGCTGTAAATCGCCGCTCCTTCCCCGTTAGCCGGTAATTTTTGTCGTCTTGTGCCAGCTTCTACAAATATCATACGAATTCGTTAATGGCGGCCAGCCTGGCTCGGTCAAACCCTTTATTTTCCCAACCGTAAAAACCCTCCCCCTCTCCTCCCTTCCCTACCCTTCCAAACGGTCGGTGATTTGAATTTCTTGAATCGAAAATCTTGTATTCCATTTTCGGTTTTCATCAGAAAAATGAAAAAAAAATACCACGATTTTCTGCTCTCTGATATCTACAGATGTCCCGTTTAATGCCCCTTTGGCCGACGCGTGTCCTATGCCAGCTACACACTAGTAACTGCCCTTCTAGCCGGTCGCCTCCACCGACTGAACCGGTAATCCCTATCCTCTTCCTCCCTCTTACTATATATACCCCCTCCTCCGCCTCTCTCTCTTCTCATCGATGAGGCGAGGCCACGCCTCTCCAACTATTTAACCTAAACGTACCAATCTCTGCACCCATATATAAAATCCATCTCTGGGTTTTAGGTTTTCATTTGAAAATTGAAGGTTTTCTAGGGTTATTTATCGGAGTTGATGGCGGCGACCGCGCAGAGAAATGAAGCGGAACGGACGAAAGGGCCGTGGAGCCCGGAGGAGGATGACTTGCTGCAGAAGTTGGTGGAGAAGCACGGCCCGAGGAACTGGTCATTGATAAGCAAATCGATTCCCGGACGGTCGGGGAAATCGTGCCGGCTGCGGTGGTGCAACCAGCTCTCGCCGCAGGTGGAGCATCGGGCGTTCACGGCGGAGGAAGACGAGACGATTATTCGAGCGCATGCGAGATTCGGAAACAAGTGGGCCACCATAGCCCGGCTCCTCTCGGGCCGGACCGACAACGCTATCAAAAATCACTGGAACTCGACTCTGAAGCGCAAGTGCGTCTCTATGTCGGAGGAGTTCAACGACTTCGATCCCGAAGCCCGGCAGCCGCTCAAGCGATCGGCCAGCGTCGGGCCGGATTCGAAGATATCTGCTTCCACCTTTTGTTTCAACCCGGGAAGTCCCGACGGGTCGGATATGAGTGATTCGAGCCATTCGGGTCATCTCGTTTATCGGCCTATTGCGAGAACCGGCAGGATCTCCCCGCCCGACCCACAACCCGAACCGGTTACATCGCTTAGCCTATCTATGCCCGGATCCGACCCAAATCCAGTTCATTCGACTGAACGGAGCGGGAGATCCATCATGGATTTGGATCGGCAAATTGTAACGGAGCCTGCCATTCCGTTACTGCCGCAGCACTCGGTTCAAATGTCCGCATCCCTTCCTCCGCCTCCACCGCCGCCGCCGCCGCCGCCTGCAGTGACGCCGGTTCAAAGTCACCAGTTTGGGCTGCCTGTGGCTGAGAAGCAGTTTTTCAGCCCGGAGTTTTTGGGGGTGATGCAGGAGATGGTGAGAAATGAGGTGCGGAATTACATGTCAGGAATTGAGCAGAACGGTGTACCCACTTGCATGCAGAATGATGCGATTAGGAATGCTGTGGTGAAGCGAATGGGTATTAGCAGGATTGATTGATTG
The DNA here is from genome assembly GCA_026898455.1 of Plectranthus barbatus. Classification (NCBI taxonomy): domain Eukaryota; kingdom Viridiplantae; phylum Streptophyta; class Magnoliopsida; order Lamiales; family Lamiaceae; genus Plectranthus; species Plectranthus barbatus. Next base: position 75,904 of record JAPKLW010001200.1, read on the forward strand.
ATTTGAGTTTGTTTCTTGAAATCTGGCGAGTTGAATTGGAACTCGAGGTGGAAGAAGAAGGGGGGAGTTAGGAAAGAGATTAAAAAAAAAAGCTTGTTTTTGGGCATATTTTTAGTTTATTTTCGAGATTAGGTGAATTTAGTTGCAATCTTTGGTTAGAGAGAGAAAAATAACTGTGGGGTGTACAAATGAGAAAGGGGGGAGGTAGGTGGAAGCAAGAAAACTTCCTGTTTGAACAATTGCCTGGCAATTTCGATGAATTGAGAGGGGAAAAAAATTTGGTTAAATGTTCATATTTTCTTTTGTCGAAATTGATTTGGATGTGGTAACTTTAATTATTCTCGAGATTTAAATTAATATATCTATCTATACTTGGGGGAATTTCAAAAACTTCCACAACAAATCTCATTTTCCGAATTCAACGGGGTGCAATAATTACAAGCAGTTGTACGTCAATTAAAAGAGAAAAATTAACGAAACTCGCCCCGATTAGGGAAAACAGGGTATTTTATCCAAAAAGTTTTCACTACCGGGAATTTTATCCAAAGTTTTGTCAGTTAGGGAAATTTATCTAAAAAAATTATTCAGTTTGGGAATTCTATCCAAGTTAACTGACGGTGTTTTTTAACGGATGAGTCACACGTTTAACTTCCACGTGGCAGACAACTTGGCATTCATGTTGATTTTTTTTACACTTCAAATAAAAAATAATAATTACAAAATATTATTTTCCCCAAATAATATCCACGTCTAGTTTGAAAGGTCAAAACCTCTCTCTTTTCCAAATCCCTAATTCCCCGTCAGTAGCAATAATAGCAACAAACAATCTTATACCCAAATCAGCGGCGACGACGATCTGGCAACCCAAATTCCGATTTGCATACGAGAAAAAGAAATATAATGTGGATTGCGGGGGTGGAAGATATAAAAGTTATGGACCGCAAAGGAAAGAGGCTTCAAGGCTACAAGGTGTGAACACGAAGCTAACAACCATGAATAAGCTCTTGATGGAGGAAAACGATAGGTTGCAGAAACAGTTCTCTCAATTACAGTATATCTGCAAGCATACATGCGTATACGTGCGTCTTCATTCGTTTATGAACAGTGGATACGTATTGAGTAGTGTAACATTTATTTAATTAAGTGAGTAGTGGGGTAATGGTTGTTGAGTCATTTTCTTGATTGAGTGGATACGTATCTGTGCCTTATTGCCTCCATCTTTAACGTAAATCTTCATGCATATTATATAGGAAGCATAAATTACACACTTATTTGTGTAGATGATAAGAAAATATGTTGTAACATCTTCGGTGCTCTGCTGAAACCAGAGATTGAAGAACAAAAGCTGGTACCCCATCTTCTCTGTTCCTAATTTGATCTGTTTACACATTCTGCCAGTTGAACGATCTAACCAAAAAATTTCTGTCTTGTGTATATAACATCAAATCTTCTGTTTGTTGAGTCTCCCCGTTGGTGTAAGATGGTCATATTCAAATACCAGCTCAGATTGTAGTAAATATTTACTAACCTGTAATAATTGTCCATGTCAATCCTCAGTTTTGTGAATGCAGGTGTTAGTCTAGCCTTGACTCATATTACCAGATTGTCTGTGAAGAATTCAAAATCTTATCATGTTTTGTTTGGGCTTTTTGATAATATTAACAAGTTCACAAAGGAAGGGAGAGATGAGAATGGGCATGGCCTTCCTTAAAAACAAATAAAAACTACATGCTCGTCTCTTCTGGTTATGTTCCTATTTCAGCACAATCATTGTTCCATGTTTCTATCTTTTATTTTTTACTTTTTCTGACATTTAATCTCCTCTTGTGCAGGAGCTCTGCTATTTCATTGAATTTGAATCTCAATTCAATCCCAACAAGAAATGGAGGGGGATACTTTTTCTGGGCTTGGCAATGCCAATGGCTGCAGCCAATTAAATGGCAAAAACTTGCAGAGTTTCTAGAAAGTTTTGTGCAAGTTCAATATATATTGGATCAAATCCAGCTGCTGCTTAATCTGGGAGCTCAACAGCAACATCAGAAGGGTTGTTGACCTCTATTATGATCTCTCCACTTCTTTCACTAAATCAATGGATGGTGCTTAATCCCACGGCAACTCGAGCGACGCCTTCAAATTCGACAGCAAAGCCGTCCACAAGAGGCATGACCCGGTTGAGAAGGTGAAGAAGACATGAGTTGCTCTTGACTCTTGAGAGCAGTAAAAAGAAAATGAAAGAGCAGTAAAAAGAAAATGAAAGAAGGCAAATATTTTAGTTTGTCACTCAACTACTCACCACTAGTTTACATTGCATTTAATTAGTTCGTGCATCCTGAATTACATACCTACTGTTATTTGGCATAGAAAAATAATAGCTATTATTACTCTTGCTTTGTAACTTTGTGATCAAATTCATTCAAGAATATTTGTATTATGTGGAGTATACTAATGGTTATTTCTTTAATTTGAAAAACATGCACATCAAGTATTAAGTTCTTCAAAATCATCCTCCAGTAATGAGATTCACAAAAAAAAATAATTGTATTTTTGTTACGAACCGAAAACATTAATGACATTGACCTATGTTCACTTCAACAGAACAAAATACTAGCATTTTAGCCATGAACCAAAAACATAAAAAAAAAAAAAAATCATGCATGAGATCTCTGACTTGCATCAATCACTTGAGAACTTTGAGTTGGACCTTCTTCTTGGCTTCTCAATACCGTGGTGCGTCTTCCTCCAGGTGGCCTAATATATATAGTTCCAGATGATCCTGTCAACACTCCATAACCTTTTCTTGCCTACAATTATTGTTAAATATTAACAAATGCTATCAAACACACACACACACACACACACACACATATATATATATATATATATATATATTATTGAGATTTACCTGTCTCATCTCTTTTTCTTCTTGATGGTCTGCTGTTCTCACGGGTCGTCCAGCTTTTTGACTCTTCGGTTGAGATGGCTCGGTAGAGGACACCTGCTCCGATGGAGGATTCTTGCATGTCCTTTGATTGTGGCCTATAAATTTGCATCGTTTGCATTGAACCTTCCATCTCTTTTTTCCTGTGGATGGTTCCTCAGTTGGATCTCTCCTTCTATTCTTCCTCAATCTACCGGGACCTCGTACGAAGGGAGGAGGTAGTATTGGAGGTCCTTCCACATTAGGCCAGTTTTTGGGTCCATAGATGGGTGTAAGACAATGTTTGTATGCTTCCAAGCAATTTACCCTATGATAAAACTCATCCACATACGTGACTGCGTCATCCCTATCATGATTAATGCATGCAAGTGCATGATAACACGGAATACCTGTCAAAACCCAAGCTCTGCAACTACACTCTTTAAGCTCAAGATCCACAATACAACAACTATCAAATACATGAACCTCGAATTTCTTTCCAAGTGCAGGCTTGATTATACAATCATGAACCATATTTTGTAACTTATCTAGCTTATTGTTCACACTTGGGCAAAGAATAAATGAGGATGCTTCCAATTTCTTCACTAGCTTAGGTGATCTGCTCATCAAACTCTGTCGGATGCCTTCCAACATGTCAATAATAGGTCTGTCCCTGAATCTGAGGATATAACTATTGAACGTCTCACATATGTTATTATCCACCATATTCGTCTTTGTAGAGGTAGAAATTGAAGATCTACAAAACCTCCTCGGTTCTTTTTCCATGAATTCCTTGTGACCTTCATCGGATTCAAGCTTAAGCAATTCCATGGTGAAATTGAACTCTGTCATTGATGCGTACTTAACAGCATCCCAAAATAATTTCTTCAATTTTCTGCCTCCAAACTTCTTCTTCCAATTTTCATAAATGTGTCTTGCACAATGCCGATGTTCTGCTTGAGGAGTCAACTTCATAATGCCATTGATTATGCCCTGCATAAAAGGATTCCATGTATTTGTATAGATGCACAATTTAAGAGGATCTGTGTATTAATATAAATGCACAATTTAAAAGGATTCAATCTTTACCCTGTGCTTGTCGCTCATAAACGTCCAATTTAGACCGTCAACTATATTTAAATCTTCAAATAAATGGTTGAAAAACCAAGTCCACGTGGCTTCAGATTCATTCTCAACTACAGCCCATGCAATCGGCCACATTTTGTCATTGCAATCTTTTGCAACGGCTGCCAACAAAGCTCCACCAAGCACTGTTCACATAAAAAATCAACTTCATCAACAAAGTTATATTTATTTGGCAAAAAATGAATAGAAAAAAAAACATACCTGTTTTCAAAAAACAAGCATCAAAACAAATACATCTTCTAGATCCTTTTAGAAACCCTTTTCTCAAAGCTGAGAAACCTATATAAACTCTCTCGAATACAGGTTGTTCATCACTATTTAGGTTGGTCTTGAGAAAAAATCTCCCCTCCCTATCCATTTGTTGTAGATGAGCAACATAGGATTTCAAATTTTTGTAGTGACTCTCAAGTGACCCCCTCAACTGCTCTAAGACTTTCGCCTTTGCAGTGTAGCACAAATCTTCATTAACTATCACTCCATATCTAAGATGAATATCCTCAATAATTTCCTTTACAGGATACTTGAAACTCCTTTTTATCCTAGGCATGATCACTGAAGCCAACCATTCACAATTGGCTTGCCTATTGTGACTTTTTCGGATACACGTGTGATTATCTACCATTGACTTGATAATAAAGGTCGATTGATGTGCTAGCCTACTTGCATATATATTCCACGGGCATGCACCATCACACCGAGCTTCAAGTCTTTTCTCATCTGACCTTTTCCACCTAATGTTGTAGCCATTTTCTATAGCCCAATTCCTAATCGCTTCCTTGCATTCTTTAAAATCATAGAATTGCATCCCCACCTGAAAAACTAAACTCCTTGTATCCATTGTACTCTTATAAACAATTGATTCTCGACTCTTCTTACTTCTCCTAAATCCTACCTCTTCTTCATCAGATTCTAAAGAATACGGTGAGTCATTAGATGACTCGTATTCAGACATGTGAATCATATTTTCTTGTTCATTAATAAGCACCGGATCAGTATAAAATATATCATCAACATCATCCATTGTATGTGAAATCTGCAACATTAAAAAAAAAAAAAGAATTAGCAAATATGATTGTATTCAAGCAGACACAGAAGCACAGGGGCATCAAATCAAGTAAAGGGAGTTCATCAGCATGCCAAAATCAGGCAAACAAACAATTAAGGTAAATATGAAAACATGGTGCAAATAAAAAAAATACAAACTTATCATTTTCACAGAAACACAACAAATTCATTGATTAAAGATGAACTCAAATAACATTAAACAATAAAGTAAGAAAGAAACTATGTTAACTGAAATTAATAAAAAAATTATTATAGAATGACAAAAGCGAGACGTTACTATTGTTGAACTTTTTTTAAAATATAGAGCATATAGATTTCTTCTATTTCATTCTTTTCTCCCCTCCCTCATGGAATAAAACAAATCAATTCCAATCTGCTCCAACTCGCAAACAGACTGTATACTTATGAAAACAATTAATATTAACAAATTCATGCAAAAAACTCAATTTTCATAACATCTTTCACACCATGTCGTGACGATGACAATTTGATAGAGTCCAAATTATCAAAAGGAAAAAAAATAAGAAATTCGTTTATCAAGTGAAAAAAAAAAATCAATAAAAATTCGTTTATCAATAAAAAAATCGCCTAATATTTTCCCCACCATCTTATTTTCTGTAAACGCGCTTCCGAATCGACTATTTACATGTATTCTCAACATATTTGAACAATATAAATAAAATTATCGAATGGATACTAACCAAATTCACTGAAGTATAAACGCATTCGCAGATTTGGGTCGTAAATTGTTCTTCTTGCTGTCGTCGGAAAATTGGGGGTTTAGAGCAACCCTGGGTTTTTGGGGTTTAGAGCAACGATGGGTTTTGGGAGTTTAAAAAATTAGGCGTGTGATAATATTTCAAAATTGGGAAAAAATGTTATTTTTTATTTATTTATTTTATTTTATGTGTTAAAAAAAATCCACGTAGATACTAGTTGTCCGCCACATGGAAATTAACGTGTGACTCATCCAATAAAAAACACCGTTAGTTAACTTGGATAGAATTATAAAACAGAATAATTTTCTTGGATAAATTCCCGACAAAACTTTGGATAAAATCCCCGGTAGTGAAAACTTTTTGGATAAAATACCCTGTCCCCCCCCGATTATTGAAACTAATCTTGTTCTCGAGAGGAAGGAAAGTGAGTGATTCGCTTCAACCTTTCCCATCGCGAAGACGTGGAAGAAGCAGGCTTCAGCAGCGGCCGGAGGTCGCCTGAATAAAGGCTACGAAATCCGCCGAGCGCTGACACGACTGTGCGCAGTTGAGCCGGCTCGTGCAGATGAGCTCCCAGATCCGTCGTTGGAGAATCTCGCAGACTGACATTTCTACCGGTTAGTCGTCTTTCTTCACCGTTTTGTTTCTTCTTGTTCATATCGCTGTCATCGGCAGAGTTGGCATCCGCGGCGGTAGAGTCGGACTAAAGAACTGCTGATTAGAAAGTGGCCGATTTTAGGGTTTTGATAATTGGGGAGAATTGATAGGCAGGAATTTGATAAAATGTTTTTAATCGATAAGGTCAAAATCGGAATGAAATGACGACTTTAGCCCTAAATTAGATTTCCTAAACTAATTATTGGGCGCCCGAAATGAATATCGATCATTTATTCTTTCGATATCGATCCCCAATATTATCAATCAATAGCTGGATTAAATTATCCGACCTCATTATTGAATACAAAATACACGTACCCACGTAACACAATTCATAACACTCCCAAATTACTAAACAAAAAACTTCATCATGGCTGCCCTTGGCTTGCACACAGCCTCAAGGGCCACAACCTTAGGTATGCTAAACCCTGTGCCCTCACTCATGTCTACCATTTCCTCACCAACTCTCTCCCACTCACAGCACTGAATCATCGTCCCCAGTGCTAACCCCAGCACCCTGGTGGCGATCCCTCCGCCGGGGCACTTCCGCCTCCCGCCTCCGAAAGGAAGCATAAACCCCCGCTCTTCCTCATCATGCCTCTCTGGCTTGAACATTCCTGCCTCATCCCACATTCTTGAATCCCTCTGCATAGCCCATATATTCACCAACAACATCGTTCCCTTTGGTATGTCATAACCACCAACTTTGCAATCCTCTGAGGATTGGTGAGGTATCAGAAACGGCACCGGTGGGTATAGCCGGAGAGTCTCTGCGATCACATTCTGCTGGTAGCTCAGCTTGGGCAAGTCCTGCTCCTCCAGAAGACGATCTTCTGGAACATTCGCATCGATTTCGGATTTTATTTTCTTGATACTTTCTGGATGGTTTAGTAGTAGCGACATCGCCCATTCCATGCTTATCGACATTGTGTCCGTGCCTGCAACCAAGAGCACCTGCCCCATATTCGTTCCACTTTATTAGTCTTATTTTCTTTTATCGTATGTCCCATCTATTAGTCTCATTAGAAAAAATAATTTTCCTTATCTATATATCTTTGGTTATTGAGTCCAAAAATAAAAATGAGACTTTTAATTAGTGATGAATGGAGTAATACATTTTTTAGGCAGCATTTGTTTTTTTTTCAATTCTAGTATCAACTATTTTCTTTCTCAATTTTATGTTCAAACTATAAAAAACTATTCAAATTTAGGATATATATATATTTTTTTTGCATCGGAAAGGTGACGGGATATGCCGAAAACCTACATCATTGACATGGGTTTACGGCATGCTCCGTTAGTTTTTTGATGCCTAATTTTTTATAAATTGGATCGGACATAAATTTGAGAAAGGAAATAGTTGGTAGTAGAATTGAAGAAAGGTGGATAGTTTAATCTAAAATTGATGTTTTGGTTTTTTTTTTTAAAAAAAAATAAAAATCTAAAAGCAGCTTGTACCAACCAGTATGATTCCTTTGATGAGCTCATCTGTGTAGTATTCAGGTTGGTTTTCTTGAAGAGATAGCAAGTGATCGATCATGGTGTTTTGGCTTCCGCCGGAGGATGCCGCCTTCCGGCGATGCTCGTTCACTAATTCTTGCATGAACTGATCAAGCTTCTGCATCAAAGAAGCAAACCTCTTCTCCAACCCTTGGAAATCAAACCACTGCAGAAAGGGGAGAAGGTCGCCTAAGTTGGTGTTGCCGCTATGCTCGAGCATCTCCCTCATTATAAACCTCACCCTTCTCGCCTCCTCCGCATCAGCAACGCTCTCGCCGTAGTATCTTTTCCCGGCAATGCTCATGGACAGCACATTGAAAGCCAGCTCGATGAACTTGGACTTCAAGTCCACCACCGCCGCCCCTCCACCGATCTTCGCATCGCGGGAGAGCTCGTGCATAAGGAGCATGAGCTCCTTTTTTCTGGTGGAGGTGAAGGCGGCGATGCGGGCGGGGGAGAAGATCTCCAGCGTTGCTAGACGGCGGAGGTTGCGCCAGTGGTCGCCGTAGGGGGCGATGCTGATTGTGGTGTTGTTGTAGCTGAAGTGCTTGGTTGAGAGAGTGGAGGGGCGGTTGGCGAAGATTATGTTGTTCTTGGTGAAGCACTCGTCGACTGCTGCCGGTGATGTGAGGAGGAGGACTCGGCGAACGCCGAACTTGAGCGAGAGGATGTCGCCGTGCTTGGCTGCGAGAGCCTGCAGAGTCTGAGTCATTGGCTCCTTGAGGAGATGGAGATGGCCTATCAGTGGGAGTGAAGGTGGGGATGGAGGATGGTTTCGCCGCCGTTTTTTCATCAGAAAATGTGTTGATGTGAGAAGCAAAACTGCAACTATGGAGCAGAATAGAATGATCTCCATTGGAGCAAGGTTCTTAGCTCTTGATGCTGTGTGGAGGAATATGCAGACGAACACGACAACAACCAATCTTGTTTCCTTGCAATAATTGAGATGTTGGTGACGTTATGAAATGATGAATTATATTCTGTTTCAGACAACTTGGTATCAGATTGCAACAAAATAGTTGTCTTAATGTGTCTGCATCTACCCACCAAACACTCTATCGACTAGTTAATGTTTTATGCATGATTAAATAAGCATTAAAAAAATATAAATTTCTGAACCCATTTATAAAAACTCCCATAAACATATACAAGAATAGCAGAAGTTGAAACCAACGACGATCTTCAGCGGCGGTTGTGAAGGGGATCCGCTTCATTGGGGACTCGTCTTTTGCTGGAGAAGAATGCATCAAAAGCATGCTTCTTTTCAACCAGATGAGTTTTTGGAAGCTTTTCTTCTCGAATTCCCCTGCCGCAGACGACCATGATTTGTAGTGAACAGAGCAACAACGTTAGCAGAAACAAAACCAGCAATCTCTGCGGGGAGGAAGTGCAGGATTCTTGCATGGTGTAAGAAAGGAGGATCTTGTCTAGCTGGAGAAACAGAAGGGCTTCTCTGTTTTTGTACAACTGCTAGCTGTGTTTATATATATGAAGAAGGATTAGATTCAGATCTTGAGAGACCTCTCCATTTTTTTGTGTGTGAGAGCAAATTTAGAAAGGAAAAATGGGGGAAAAGGTGTTCAAATTTGAATACAATCATTTTGACATCAAAATGAGTTTCCTCTTTTCGCTTTATCAAATTACAATACTTAATTGCGGCAGAAATAATTGAAAGTTTCAAATAAATACAAACTATTTCATCATACAGCCTTCAAAATGTAGATAATAATGAGTTTTTTTCGTTGTCCGAATATATTTTTATTAGTAAAGAATTTAAATTTGTATACCCTACATAATTTAGACTGTAATCAAATTCTTTATCATATTTTTAATAAAATCTGGTAATTGATATCGCTTAAGCTTTCATTCCCTAAAATATGGTGAAATACGGGAAATATTGCAAAAGGGTTATTGGTTTTATGTTGATGAGTGAGATGTGATCTCATGGCTTGGAAATTAGTCCAAGTTGCAACCTGTGTAGCAGTGATAGTGTGAAACAGAACTACTGCAGCACTTGTTTATGACTTCAAATCTCCTCATCTCTTCTTTTGGAATGTTTGCCTTTTGCCTTTCACATCTGCATTCTTCATCCTATTCATGCATTGCTCCACTCTAGGTAGGCTACCAATTTTTAACACCACACCACAACACTATACAAATGAACACGAATATGACACGATCTGTTAAGTTCTAAATATGAACACGACACGATCCATTAAGTTGTAAACACGAACACGATAACGACACGACACACGCAAAATGTCAGCTCTACACTTAGAGCTAATTTTTTTTGACACAACATGAACATGTACGATAATAAAGAGCACGAACACGACACGATCCGCTAAGCTCAAACACAAACACGATAACCTCCAACGCAATATCGACCCGATGCACACACATGGTTAGCCCTATTTCTGGGTACATACGGATTTTGAAGCCCCAATCATGATTCCTTAGGCTATCTACCCACAATAATTCAACCTTCAATAAAATACTAATTTCTCTTTCTTTCATATATACAACTCACAACCTAATTGAATCTTTACTCATATTAATAACTTTCATATATACTTCCACAATCTCTTACATGCCATATGATCTCCCTATCGACGAGATAAGATGATACCGTTGTTCTTGCAAGTAAGTTTGTTCACAAATATAGGATAAATCAAATGTATATTGTTGGTCCCGAATCAGAGTTAGTTTCAATGTGCAGCGGAAGTATATATCAGTTATATGCAAGGTTGTAGAATTCGCTGTGCGCTCTCTGTACGGTCACCTACCGCCTAGCGCCTAGGCGGTTTGCGCGGAGCCTGGGCGGGGCCTAGGCAGATTTTTTTTATTTTAAAATTTTTATTTTATATATAAATATTATAGATAAATATATTGCAGCAAAATTATTTTCAAAGTTACAATTGCCTGAAAAATGAACAAAATAATATCAAAATATTTAACTAGACAACATCAAATGAAATTACAAAAAGTTCTAACAATTCTCCCACAATATCCATTCAAATATCCATAATTTCCAACAAACCCAACATTCTAAAATTCAAATTATCCCATAAAATAAACAACACCAAAACAAATAACAAAAGTTTCAACTATTATCAGAAAATAGCATTCAAACATTCAAACCTCCCAACACCAAATTTCATCTAATTCATTCATTCTCATTGTCATTCTCATTCTCATTAGTATCCTCATCTTCAGACTCAAAATCATCATCATATAACTCCCTTATTCTTTTGAACGTAGGAGTTCTAGACTCATCTTTACAATCATCAGCATTCTCTGCTCCCACATCATCAGCATTATGTTCATTATCATCAACACCAACCTCATCAACTATCCATTCTTGTGCAGTTGTTGCATCATCAGAAAACAATACATCAACATCATTTCTATCTTTTTTTCTCTTTTGTTTACTCAACAATCTTGCATTAAATTGGACAAATACAAGATTCTTGAGTAAATTTGTACCAAGTCTATTTCTTTTCTTTGTGTGTACCTTAAACATTATTACAAAATTAATAATATTAAATAGTATAAAGTTATAAACTAAACATATAATATTTTAAGAGATAAGTATACTAACCCCTTCAAATGCACTCCAGTTTCTTTCACAACCCGATGAACTCGCAGTCAATGAAAGAATTCTCATAGCCAACATTTTCAAATTTGGTGTAATTGCTCCAAAAGTCGACCACCAAACAACTACATTAATAAAATCAAACAATCAATAATATTTCACAATTATAATAAACAAAAGTGCTATGGAAATAACAAATTAATTTAGAGAATTTACCTGGGTCAAACTCAACATCATTCGTATCGCATGCTTTTACAGCAATAAGCTTTCCAAAAGTTGATGTCTTGTCCTTGTACATGGGAAGCTCTTTGAGGAGAATTGTATTTTGCACATCAATATCTTCAGGAAATAAGATGTCCATACATTCAATGACAGCAAGTGAAACATCTTAGCCCAAATGAAGAAGAGGATCTTTATAATGATAGAATGGATTCAACAAATAAGCCATCAGATGTAATGGGCTACAAGCCTATCTTTCATTTTCTCGTCAATTACTTGAATGATTGACTCATAATTCTTGGGGACATTATTTTGAGCAATCTTGATCTCTTCTTTTGCTTTGAGGAGCTCACCAAACACGAAGCCCATCGATGGCTTTATATCAGAATCAACAAGCCTCAATACCTTAACTAAGGGTGTGAAAATTTGCAAACAAAGAGTCACACCATTCCAAAATCCCATGCTCATTACTTTTTGTAAGCTTCTTATCCTTTGACACTTTTAGAGAACTTGCATGCATCCCAATCTCCACTTCCAAACATTGTCTTCAATTCATTTTTTTTTCATTTAAACTTTGTAAAGTTAGAAATGCTGAAGCAAATCTTGTCACCCCCGGTCTCACAATATCCCTCTTTTTGGTAAATGATCTCATCAGTGCCAGAACCTTATGGTGTGCATACAGAAATACCGTCAAAGTCTTTGCTTGATCAATGAATTTCTTGAACTTGGATTGCTTTGCAATAGCTTCAAGCATAAGATCTATGGTATGAGCAGCACATGAAGTCCAAAAGATCTTTGGCCTCTTCTCTTTTAACAATCTTGCTGCACCCATATTATTCGATGCATTATCAGTGACAATTTGAACAACATTATGAGGGCCAACTTGCTCAATGCATTGATCAACATACTCAAATATCACTTCACTAGTATGTGCAACATCTGAAAAGTCTTTGGAAGAGAGAAAAATAGTACAAAGTCGAGAATTAACACACAAGTTCATGATGCTCCTTCCTTTTCTATTACTCCAAGCATCTGTCATAATCGAGCATCCATTTAGTTTCCACTCTTCTTCGTGTGTTTTCAACAAATTTGTAGTTCTTTCAACCTCTTTTTTCAAGAAAGGTACTGTCATCTCATATCTAGTTGGAGGCACAAATCCCCGTCCAAATTGACCAATTGCCTCCACCATCAAGTTGAAGCTATCTAACTCAATAGAATTAAATGAAATACCAGCTTCATAAACCCAACGGCAAACATACTCTTTGACAGACTCACTTCTTTGTTTGAAAAGTGCATTGTTAATGTTTTCTTCTCGCGACTTTCCCTTTCCAGAACCCAAGGATAACTCGGGGTTTATAGCATTCGCAAACTTATCCATGGGACCAAGAGTACTTGGTGATTTTACATTCCCAAAAGACTCTTGCAATTGATCAACAATAATATCCTCTTGTTGAGAGTTATTTTGGATATTAACTTGTGATCTCAATTCTTCAGTTTCATCCTTCTTCTTTTTTCTCTTACGTTTTGCTTCATGGATTGCATTTCTGCAAATTGCTTGATCTTCTTTAGAAGCTTTTGAGCACGGAGCAACATTTCCTGATATGTGCCCGATGTGTTCTTTAATTCTATAAACCCCTCCATTTATAATCTTGCCACACTTAGTGCAATGAACCTTATCCATACTTCTTCCATCAACCAAAATACCATAGTCCCATCCAACATCTTTTGAGTTTCTTTTAAGAATTGATTGAGAATTAGAAGCTTGGGAAACACTATCGGATCCTGCACTTGCACTTGCCATTTTGAATGTCACTGAAATGATAGGATTAATTAGTGTTAATGATAAAGTATTCAGGATTTTATTTTAGAGTTTATTTATTATGATAGGTTTAATAAATTAAGTTTTGAATTCTGATTAGGAATATTTGGATTTTTAACTTGGATTTAGATTTTGACATTCTTCAAGTATATTACAAATAAATCATGAATAAAGAATGTTTAAATGGAATGAACTCAAACAAGTAAAGGCATAATATGATGTGATTTAGAAACAATCTGCAACATTTAATTAAGTAAATCAGGGCCAAGATTTCAACCAACATTTATATTTAAGAATCTAATCTAACATCCTGAATATTACAAATGCTTCCAGTAATCATAAATATGCACATGCATTTGAAAGTCTGAAACTGAAAGAATCCATGAAAAAATTACATAAATAATTAACTTGTATCTAACTAATAAATCTCCAAGAAAATTGAAAGGAATTACCTATGGACCTATGGTGCTGCAATTATTTCAGGCAGCTGCAGAGGGAGTGCGTAAGCTGCAGGGGTGAGTGTGTGGAGCCTCACAATGCTGTACATAAATAAGGCGAGTCTGGTGATCATGCCGAATCCAGAAAGATGGATAAGAAAATAACAGATGCAATTAATCATCAAATAACAGACAAGAAAATAACAGATGCAATATGTGTGTGTGTGAACTGTTAACTATGCAATTAATCATCAATAACATATAAGAAAATCAATTGCCCAAACCCAAAAACGTACCTTGCTGGAAGGAATTGAAGAATTTTACCCTCAACAATGGCGCACGACGAGGAGCCAAGAAAAGGCGAGATGAGGCTTTCAGGAATCAGGCTGCACCGCCGCTCACGACGAAGGAGTGATGCGCGAGCACACCACGGTCTGCTAGTCGGGCGTGCGGTGGACTGGTGGCCGGAAGTGCTGCGCTATGGTTGATTTTTGTGATGCGCACAGAGGGGCATGGTGTGGCTGTGGTTTGCAAAGAAAGAGAGAAGATTGAATCTCTAAATTTCAAAACCCTAAAAATATTATTATAATAATATTCTAAATAAATTAAAAAAACAAATTTTCTTTTAACTATTTACAATTTTATTTATTTCTTTTTAATATTAATTAACCAAAATTTAGCAATTCCGTATAGCCCGCATATTCTCACCGCACAGACCGTATAACCGCACCGTGTAGCCTGCACAGGGCGCTTAGGCGCTGCATCGGAACTGAACAATTTTTAATACATATAGAGCCTCCGAACAAGCATTTTTCGGCACGATTGTGGCCGCCTAGCGCTTATGCGGTGCCTAGGCGGCCGTATTAGCCAAATTTTACAACACTGGTTATATGTGTACTCTCGAATGTAAATCGATAGTTCTGTTAGATGAATGACAATTCAGTTTTATCCAACAGTTTATAAAATCCGTTTTAAATTAGTCAACAGTTTTATCAAGTGTCCAGTTTACAGTTAAACTATATCAACAGTTATATGCTTCAACACTATGGAGAAGTGTTGAAGGTTTCAAAATATAATTGAAAACTGTATGATGTTGAGAATAAGTAAAGCAGTAAATAAGACAGGATATTATAGTGGTTCAGAGCCTTAAGTCCTACGTCCACTCTTTGGAAATTAATCCGGAAATCACTAAGGTTATGAAGTATACACTCCTTACGATCTATAACCAAACACCACGAAAGCCACCGTCCTTAGTGAACTGGATCACTCGCCTAGGTAGATGTTCTTCACTCCTTCTTCAGTTCCTCGAAGCCAGGCAACTCCTCGAAGTCTCCTTCGAACTGGCAGTTATTGGAGATTGATTGAGGACATACCTCCCTTTTTCTTCTCCGGTGGGTTGGATGGTTGAGTTCTTCCCAGAACGTACAATGGTTGGCAGATGCCCGAAATAACCTTCTTCTCCGTAGAGAGTCAGGCTGCTGTGTTCTTCCTTAGAAAGTAAGAACACCAAGAGTGTAGATCTAGTCTGAGTGACTAAATCCTTGTGTGTGAAGAACCACACAAAAGATCTCGTAAGATTTGGAAAGCTCGAAGCCTCGTGTTCATGAAGTGAACCACGAGTATTCTGAAGGATTAGAGAGAACTTTGAGCTATCAAACTGGCAGAGTAACGACAAGGTTTTTAAGTGCTCGATCGTGTATCTGTATGTATCTTTGTATATTATCTGTTTGGTCTCCCTGCTATTTATAGATGAATCTTTCAGAAAATTATCGGTAGAGACAAGATGGTCAATAGCCAATCAACGCTCGTTCTCCTCTGCTGTAGCAGACCTACTGTTATGCTTTTTCCACTTTTTCTGCAAGGTGACATGACTTTGCAGATACAATTTTGTCTTTTGTGTCAGACTCCAACAACGTTGTACTGCAGTCAACTGAGGATACCTTTGTTCCTCGTCATTTGAATCTTCAATGCTTCTTCATGACTGCTTGTATCCTTATTTTTCACGTGTTGTTTTCGTCGTGAGCAGTTTCGTGAAAACTGTGTCCTCAGTTTTTATTTGCTTCGTCCTTAATAGTTAGGAACCGTCTCCACAGTTTTTCTTCGCTCGTTACACTTTGACAGTTCTCGTTGTCTGGATGGATTTCTATCTCAAAAACAGTTCTATAGTTTTTGACAGTTTTCTTCTCCTAGACTTATTACAACTCGATTTTCCTATACAAGGATTACATGAGGTAATAACTCTAAGGGCCTAGACTTCGGTATGCAGTTTTGACACATCAAAACATCAAATTAAAAGTGGGATTCAAACATCAACACCTAACAATTTCCCCCTTTTTGATGTTTTCAAAACCATACCTCTAAGTCTATCTAAGTCGGCAAGAAGATGCAGTTGATCTGAGTTTACAAGGTTTATCAATCTAACACTACTAAGAACTGAGCTTCTTCTACAGTCGACCTACTCTAATTGATCTTCCCCCTGAATGAGAGAGAATTTTCGATTAATATAAATCAAGTTAGAGCGATAAGAGAAAAAAGATTGCTGATCAAACTGGAATGTGTGAATTTAGCTAGTCAAGAATCAAGATAAGAGACAATGAGTAGTTGTCTTCAAACCAACATTTTTTCACTTTTCACTATGTGTTCGATTACAAGTACATGCAAAGTTTTAAAACTACGGAAATGAAAGAAGACACAAAAAAGGTTTAGATATACAGAGCTACTCTTCTTGCTTGTCCTGATCCTTGTCCTTCTCCTTTTCTTGATTTGAGGGATCCGCGTCCTTTGGCTTTGAGGAAGTTGCGGTAGTGGTGGAGGGTCCAGTTTGTGCCTTAAGAGTTGCGGTCACTTCCATGAAGAGTTTCAACTCTTGTTCTCTGGTAGCCTTTATTGTTTCCAATTGCATTCTTATCTGCTCATCCCGCATTCTCTGCTCCTCTTCTCGCCTTCTTTGCTCCTCTTCTCGCCTCTCCATCATTTTCAGCTGCAGCTTCATGGCTTCATCTCTCCTTTCTTCCCCCTTTTTGACAAAATTAAAAATAGAGAGCATAGAAGATTGGAAATGTGGATTCAGTTCCCGTCTCACAACATCAATGGCTTGAGCAGGTGCTGCTACAGAGATGGGATCAGGGGACTGTGTGTCCTAAGAAACAACTAGAGCTTTTGAGTTTTCCTCGGTGTGGCTCTGAGATGTTGCAGTGTACATCTCCAGCTGTTGTTTAGCAAATGCGATGGCTTCCTCTTATTCTTTGTTTATTTCAGCAGTTACAACAACTTCTTCTTCTTGTTTTCTTTTCAGCTTGGCTGCTGCTGCTTCTTCTGCTTCTTTCTTCTTTAGTTCAACAGTTGTTTGTTATTCTTCTAGTCTTTTGAGCTCAGCAGCAGCTTTCTCGTCATCCTTCCTTTGCTTTTCAGCAGCTTCCTCGACCCCTAGCCTTTTGTTTTCATCCTCTGCTTCTAGCCTCTTTCATTCAGCTTCTTCCTCCAGTTTCTTCATTTATGCCTCGGCTTCTATTGCTAGAAGGGCTTTTCTTTCAGAGTATGTGTGCACATGTTGACAACGACGTATGAACTGGATTTGCAGAAAGCATTTGGCCAATGCTCGCACACACAGAATCTTCAGTGCTTGAGCAGCAGTGACAACAAGGGTTATGGTATGAGAAAGTTGGATGACTTGAGATAGAGCGGCCTCATCTTCCTTCCTGAGCCTCTCTTCTTCTTCTCTCCGCAGTCTCTCCATCTCTTTTGCTCTTTCATCTTCAAGCTCTAAAAGATCCAGTTGGATCTCATCTGTCTTTGTATTGATCCAGATTTGAAGATCTTGTATCCTCACATGAGTAGCACGATTCTCATCAATCCTGCGGAGAATAAGCTCGAATATGTTTCGTCTACTGCTTGTGCTGCAGTTTCTGAAAGACACAATTTCTTAGCAATGGTTTCTTGCAATGACTGTTGCTTGACAGTTCGTTTAACTGACACAACAACAGTTTTCTGGACTGGCCCTTTTTGTACGACAACAGTTTTCTGAGGAGGTAGTTCTTGATTAGCAACAACTGTCATTTGCAGATCCTGGTTGACAGTTTCCTGGACTGGCAGTTCTGAAACTGTTCCCCCCGTCTCTAAGATCGTCTGGGTAATCTGCATATTTGTTTAAGGGGTGGGATGGTGAGCTTGTTGGTATAACTTAGTTCCACACACCTTTATGTAGGATTCTGAGGGGCCGTACTGCTGAACCTTGACCTTTCACTGATCTCTGTACTCTTCAGTCTGCTCGTCTACGTGTCCATGAGCGATTGATTCATGCAATTGTCAAGCATTCAATATTGACGTCTCAAATCTTGAACCTGTTTGTGGAGCGTCGTGTCTGCATTTATGAATCGTCGCATGCGCTGGATCATGGCAGAAATGTATCTATAAATTCCTTCTTCTTATGAACAAGGAAATGCATATCAAATATCTTTTCTTAACATCCCAGAAATAGCTTCTCTCTTACAAAAATGGCTATCCCCGCTGATATCGAGATAATGCGAGGTAAGATCCTGAACCCGACTGGGTTTGTGGTGCAGCACTGAGAGAATCCTTTTCTTTATAATTTTGTGATGAGAGATCTGAGATCAAATAACCTTGAGTCCTTTGTAACTCGAAAGCCTTCTTCATTTGATTATTGCCAACGAAAGCTATGTGGCAGAAGGCCATAAGATTCACTCCAACCTTCATGGTCATGAGATCTGCTGGTCTCCGGGGTCCTTCTCCCTTAGTTTCGGACTGCCACATGGTGGAACGCCCGTAGTGGACTATCTGAAGGACGAAACAGCACCGGAGTGGTATGCTTGGTAGAACTGGAGGGATACCAACATTGTCTTCCATCCAACGACTTCTTCGAGGTACTTGATGCCTCGATATCACTTGATTTATGATATCATCAATCAAATGGTAGTTGAGAACTCTCCACGGGTTACGGACTTCTCCACGCCAGTGTGGAAGGCAATGATGGCCTTTGTTGATGAAGCGGACGTCGACTGGGCTTACTTCGTCTTCAATCGAGTGAGATACGCATTCAAGAATCTACTGTCTATCCCAATTCCTTATGGGATGCAACTGAGCTCTCTTCTTGAGCACCAAATTTTGGAGTTCACTCGTGGGGGCTAGTCCAACATTGAAGATTCTGACTTCTATTCGCCACGACATTCTCCCATCGGCTGATCTACTCTGATCTCTGATCAAGCATTTCCTCTGTAATCTCTTTTCGGTTATGTAGGTTTGGGGTAATCTGTTCCCCCTTTTTGAGATTTCTAATGATGTATGATGTACAACTTATTGGTGAATGAAATCTCCTCTTTTCCAATCAATTGAAATCACAGTTTCTATTGTAAGAAGAACTGTCTAAACTGTACACGTCACTCAGTTTTCGAACAACCCAGTTTACTCTTTATCCTTAGTGTATCATGCACCATTTTTTAACATTTCCTTAGGATTTAATGCTAAGCCTGGGAACCGTACTCCTACTGTTTGATCTTTCACAGACTCTGATCCCTTAGCTTTCAGGCCTATTGGCCACATGTCCGATCAGTCGTAGTTGTTGGGCATTGAATGGTGACTTATCAACTTCAGAACTCGAGTCATGAAGAGTCGTGTCTCATTAAGATGGCTTGATATCCTTCTTGAACATCACATAAGATCGTCCATAAATACCCTTCGTCAGCAAGCATTAATATGTCACCCATCTAATAGCCTTTTGCTGAAAATAGATTTGAGATCTTTTCAAGGCAGATATGACTTCTCCTTCTCCTTCAGATGTCGTGGCAGAGATGGCAAAGATCTCCGTCCAAATAAACAAGATTTTGGATAGGATAGGACTTCAAACGTATCATTGGAGAACTCCATCCATTTATGAAGGGTTGATAGGTAACCTGAGAGTTAATGGACTGGCACGATTTGCAACCATCGAGCCCCATTTCTTTCATGAAGATTTACTCAAGATGTTTGCTTACTACTCCACAGTCTCCGAAGATGAGATTTTCTGCAATCTCAATGGAAGGGAATTCCACTGGTCTGCTGACTATTTTGCAGCAGAGTTTGGGCTACCTCGTCATGGCAGAAGAACGCATGTCATGCAATATCAAAGCGAGGAGACAACACCTGAGTGGTTAATTTGGCGGGACCGGAGAGCAGGGAACATCAGCTTCCATCCGACTGCGCCATGTGGATTTCTCAGGTCGATCTACCAGGTGTCTGGAAGGCGATGATGGTGTCTGAGAAGCAAGGTGAGGTTGATTGGGCAGGGTTCATCTTTGATCGTCTGAAGAGGGGTCTTCAAAATCTGTCGGAAGTCACTGTACCTTATCTCAAAGACGGTCCTTCAAATCTGGTTGGATCTGATTACTACCCCTCTCGTCCGATCAACTGGGCGCTCATCCCTTGATTGCCAAACAATCTTTTCTGAATTTGTAAAAATTTCCTTTGTAGCTTTTGACTAGATGTAAGGGTGACTTCCCCCTCATTTTCATCTTAATGAATGAACTCTTTTGCTTTATCTTCAACGTTGAATAAACTGTCTAAAAAATAATGCAATTGACTTAACTAATAAGACATACTGTTATGCATAGGATCAATTTTCATCTCTTTCTTCTGAGATTTCATCAAACTCTAGAAGTCCTAGTTTGATGCATAACTCTTTGAATCGAGCCTCAGGTAGCGGCTTGGTAAAGATATCTGCTAATTGGTCCTCCGTCCTAATGTATTCCAATGAAACATCTTCTTTCTCAACATGATCTCGGATGAAATGATGACGAATATCGATGTGCTTCGTCCTGGAGTGTAGAACTGGATTCTTTGCAATGCAAAATGCACTGTTGCTATCACAATAAATTGGTACACGTCCAATTTCTATTCCATAATCCTTAAGCTGTTGTTTTATCCAAAGCACTTGAGCACAACAACTAGCGGCTGCTACACATTCGACCTTCGTTGTAGACCTAGCCACTGAGTGTTGTTTCTTGCTAAACCAACTAATTAGTTTGTGGCCTAAGAACTGACACGTTCCACTTGTGCTCTTCCGATCAATTCGACAACCTCCGAAATTTGAATCCGAGAATCCATTCAACATGATTCCATCAGACTTGGGATACCAAATACCCAAAGACTGTGTCTTCTTTAGGTATCTAACAATTCTCTTTGCTGTCTCCATGTGGGATTTCTTTGGATTCGCCTGGAATCTCGCGTAGACTCCCACAACATAAGAGATATCCGGTCGGCTAGCTGTTAGATATAACAGGGATCCAATGATTTCTCGATAGGCAGTTGGATCAACTAGCTCTCATTCTTCATCGAACGTGATCTGAGAACTGGTGCTCATAGGAATCCTTAGAGATTTTGTCTTCTCCGGACAAAATTTATTGATAAGATCTTGTGTATACTTCTTCTGGATGATGAAGATCCCTTCAACCGACTGGTCAACTTGTAATCCAAGGAAGTATGCTATTTTGCCCATCATACTCATCTGAAATTTGTTTTGCGTTAACTGGGCAAACTTCTCACACAGGCTGGAGTTCTTGCTTCCAAAAATAATATCATCTATGTAAATATGGACTAGCAGGATGTCCTCTCCATCTCGAATAGTGAACATCGTCCTATCGATCTTGTCTTTCTCGAAACTATTCTTGAGCAGAAACTAGGATAGAGTTTCGTAACATGCTCTAGATGCCTGCTTTAATCCATACTGGGCTTTTCTTAACTTGTAGACTTGGTTTCCTTGCTCAAAACCTGGGGGCTGTTCAACATAGACATCTTCCTTCAATTCTCCATTGAGGAAGGCACTTTTCACATCCATCTGCAAAACTGTGAAGTCATGATATGCCGCATATGAAAAAAGTAAATGAATGGCTTCCAGTCTTGCAACTGGCGCGAAGATTTCGTCAAAATAAACTCCTTCACGTTGGTCATATCACTTGGCAACCAATCTTGCTTTATTCCTTACGATGGTGCCAGTTTTATCTCTCTTGTTCTTGAATACCCACTTAGTGCCAATCACCGATTGGTTGGTTAGTCGATCTACGAGATACCATACATTGTTGCGAGTGAACTCTCCTAGTTCCTCTTGCAACACATTAATCCAATAGGTAGATTGAAGTGTTTCTCCGATCTTCACTGGCTCAATTTGAGATATGAAGCAAGTCATCAAGGCACTTCCTTGTCTCGTCCGAACTGGATTCTCAATACTATCCAGGATTGCATCTATGGGATGATCTTTCAACAAACTAGGCTTCTTCACAGCTTTGGGCACTTCTGGAAGAGTTTCTGGAACTTCGGGTAGTACTTCTGGAGGGTTTCATTGAATGCTTCATCTCCAGGGATTGGGACTGACTCTTGTTCAGAACCTGTGTTGTCGGTAGCAACTGCTTCATCATTCTCTTTGAGAATTGCTTTTGTGGCTACAAGTTCCTCTATTTCCATAGGCACTTCATGGTTTATAGGGGGCTTCTCTTCCATTTGAGTATCCTCATTTAAGGATTTTAAGGCCTCAGCAATGACATTGGCATCATCAGCCCTCTCGACTGTTTGGGGTCCAATCGAGGTAACTGGTGTCTTAGAATCACTCATAGATCTAGTCAGAGGCGTTATCTTCCTTGATTTGAGGCGTTATCTTCCTCGTCGGTAACATCTCCATCCATTGCTGCCATGAAGGCTAGAAGTACCTCCTCACTATCTTCATCCTCTGAAGTGTAGTAGATATCATCATGATCTAGGATATCTGGCACTTCAGTTCTGGACAACGTTGCCTTGGCCACAGCTCTAGATGCTCTTCTCTCGAACACTTTCCTCAACCGATCTCTCTCCTCAGCAGAGATTAGAGGGCATTCGTACTTCAGATGATCTGGAGAATTGCACTCATAGCATGTGCGCGGTTCTCTCTGAGTGAATCTTGGTTCACTTGTCTGACCTCCAGTTTCTTTGGCCTTGGCCTTCTCAAGAAGTATGGACAAGTTCCTCATCTGTTCTTCCAGTTTTGGCAACTAACTGGTCAGTTTCTTTCTTCTGACTTGAGGAAGTGGAGGTATCTTTTACTGAATACGACTTATAAGCAGTTTTGTCGAACTGCGTCGGCTTCTTCTGGCATTTTTAGAAATCTCTCTTTATGAAGAATGCCACGTCATCATTTGCTGCTGGAGTCCTGGCAGCTTCATCTTGTTCACCATCTGAATATCTCATTTGTGGGCTTGTAGTTCGGCGAACAACTCCTTGGTTGTCATATTGGAAAGATCCATAGTCTTTAAATTGGTAGTCTTGACAAGCCATTCCTCCATAGGCATTGTAGATATAATTTTGGCATTCATGTCAGCCACACTATCTTCTCTCCCAAGGGCTTTTAACTCACTGACTATCGCATTGAATCTTGCCTCCATTGATTTGATGTGTCAACCTTCATAATCTCGATAGATCCGTTCTTCAAGACTTCATCCATCTCTGGATATTGGCTCCTAAGTTGGATAAGACATCTCTTCTTCCATACCTCGAACTTCTCTGGGTTGTATTTAGGAAGACTTGGAAAATTCATCATCTTTGTCTAATATGCTCGCTAATCACACTTAACAAACAAATGAGAGTGCAAGAAAAATATGAATCCGGTCTTGGGCTACTCAAAAGAGGACAGTTTGTAACCACCGACCTGCTCTGATACCACTTGTTGGTCCCTAATCAGAGTTAGTTTCAATGTGCAGCGGAAGTATATATCAGTTATATGTGTACTCTCGAATGTAAATCGGCAGTCCAGTTAGATGAATGACAGTTCAGTTTTATCCAACAGTTTATAAAAGCCGTTTTAAATTAGTCAACACTTTTATCAAGTGTCCAGTTTGCAGTTAAACTATATCAACAGTTATACGCTTCAACACTTTGGAGAAGTGTTGAAGGTTTTAAAACACAATTGAAAAATGTATGATGTAGAGAATAAGTAAAGCAGTAAATAAGACAGGATATTATAGTGGTTCAGAGCCTTGAGTCCTAGACTTTGGTATGCAGTTTTGACACATCAAAACATCAAATTAAAGGTGGGATCAAACATCAACACCTAACATATACATACTGCAATAAATGATTTTAGTGTACAAATCCCAATAGAGGATTCATCCATGAGATAGGAGGGAGAATGCCTTGGCGATGCACAAGTGCCCCATTAGAGGCTACAAAATTTCTCTTGCCGGTCTACCTAATGAGAGACACCACATTTTTAGGCTAAAGAGGATGTTCCCTCCACTGCCCAAACATGATAAATCCAGTTGAGATATTATCCCCTGGAGTGGAGAGATATCCTGAAGGATTCAAGAGCAAATCAGAATGGAGCTCAGGGAAGTATATGCTGACATTTTGTATCCTCCAAGGCCTGCAAGAGAAGAGCAAGATGAGAGGTGCACTGATCATTATCACGCTAACTCCTACATCATCAGTCTGCTCAGAAACGAATTTATTCACTGGAGGAAATTCAATATCACCCAACACGAGCTGAATTTTGAATATAGGACCATCATGGAGGCAAGGCTAGGCCTTATATTTTGCCGCAATGATGAGGATTGGGCTGATGTTTGGATAGCCTAGAATCACAAGAGATAACTTATATTAGGGGAGGTGAGAAAGCGACTAATGAAAATTCACCACTACAAATTGAAGACAAGAGATGAAGGAATGCCACCAGCTGATTACACCAATGGCCTCCTTCTCGCACAAGATCGCCCACCCCTCTACTCATAATTGTTGATGAAGAAAAGGAACAGAAAGAGGAGCAAGCTTCACCGCCTGAGTGCAATATTGACCAAAGAAATGGCATTCGACTCTACTTGTAGCTACCATCTTCTCCTGAAATCCTCACAGTGTTGCGTGGCTTGGTGCTTGAAGAAGTCACATAAGAGATGCCGATTATGGCTGAACATTAGCCAAAATGACCTAGCAGATCAAGCGGGTGTTGGAAATGAGATCTGTGGTACATGAATGAAAACTTCTGCAACAAATAATGTCTAGTAAAGCAAGTTTTTACAAGTAGAACTGCAAGTACTGCTAGTACATAAATAAAAGAAATAAAATTAAATTAAACAATAAAATATCCAAGTCGAAGAATCCCTCTTCCCACAAGACGAATTCGCCAACGTAGTGCTCGTTAACCGGTGATCGTCCCCAAAGATAAAGCAACTTCATCATTTTCGAGGCAGCACCGCAATCGGAAAAGCTCCGACGAACTGAACAGAGGTGAAACTGAGTTGCTTAAAAGCAAGGAACAAGATGCAGCAATATGAGGAAAATGTTGCAGTATCTGGCTAAGTGAGCTTATCTCGGGGACATGGGACAACTCTATGCATGCCTATTTATACACATGTCCACCCAGGGGGTTATGATCGATAATTGAGTACGATCAACAGTTACAAACCAAGCATTATGGTGTCGACGGTTACGTCTCTCGTCACTAATGTAGTGACGTTACACCCCAAAACTCCCATCCCTGCTGCTTAACCTGCACGTTTTAGAAATAAATCGAGGGGCTGAGTACTTACGTACCCAATGAGAAACATGCCCAAAAACATACATTTATATAGGAAACATGCTATGCAACTCACACAGATAGACATGAGATTTTGTTGAAAAGAACCATGCTATCTAAAACATTTTATTTTGCATGTGCTATTTATATGTTATCATATCTGTTTCAGTGTTGTAATTGGAAGTTGCCGACTTCCAAGTTACGATGATCAGTCAAGAATGTAAACACACTCAACCTACTGTCATCTAAGTGCACTAGTCTCAGAAACCCATTTTGAGACCCGATCATTTTAATAATAATATTCACAGGATCCAACTGGGGGACACTCCGCCTCATTCCAACAACAACAACATATGGGGTTGGTTCTCCCATTTCATTATCAAAGGGGCTAATACCCTGTTCACTAAGTGAGTTCTAGCGCAGTTATGAGAACCTGGTTCCAAACTCATTAGTTATTCTCCCTGTCGATGGGAATCGACAGGGGACAAATACAATAGCACAAAACATGCATAGCAGTTTCAGTTAAAACAAACAGTTTTAACACATTTTGAAAAGAAAACACGCATTTTTGGTTTTTAGTGAAATAGTTTCCCACCTGATGTTTGGCTTTGGTTATAGATGTTTCTTGCTAACTTGAGCTTACTTCTCCAATTCTCAACATCCTACAAATAATCAAGGGTCACCAAGTTAGGACAAACGATTCTGGAACCACGAAGCTTAATCGAGTTCAAAACCAACTCATAACCAAGACTTCTCAACAAAACTCCCTAGTCTTTATCATTCAATTCCAATTCGACATCCTTTATAACTCAACATCCATGTTCAATCCCATATCGACTCATATTTCATAACCAACACATCTTAAATCATATCATCACGCTTTACATGCTTCTCAATCCATATATTTAACTTAGGGATTAAATTGACTCAAAATGGAATGAAAATCAGCTTAAAAATCATGTTTTAACCCTTAAGGTCGAAGCCCATTCCGAACGGGATGGACGACGAGCATTTTTTTTTGTTTGGCCGAGGGCCATCCCGAATGGGATGGAGCCCCTGCTTGTGCCCTTTTCCCGTTCGAGACTCGTCTCGAGCGGAACCGACCCATCCTGTTCGGGACGAGTCATCTTCTCCGACGAACTCGCTGGTTTCAGCCCAGAAACTCGCATTTTCACGCAATTCCTCCGTCCGATCTTACATGCAATGATACTAATAGACTCCCTAGACACTCTGGAACATGAATATAACACCCAAACACCAAAATTCGACACAAAATAGGAGTTAGGAAGAAGCTCATCAGAAAACGCTATTCACGGCGGCGGAGACAATTTCTGGCGTGGTTTTACTCACTTCTCACCGTCCGAATCCTCTCTACACGATTAGGAACACGAAAATGGCGTCCATTTCACGATTAAACTCCAATTAAACAAGATTCAAATCAAAACTCAACAAATTAGAGGTTGATTACCCCCTCACCTTCTCTCTTCGATATCTTCGCCGTTTCTCCACTTCACGGAAACGAAGCTTGAAGAACGAGCTTCAAGATGGCGGTAGTGGCTTGTTGATTGGTGGTCTGAGGTGGCCGGAATCGCACCGACAATATGACAGACGAGCTAGGTTTTTCTGGGTGGGGAAGGGGATTTTCTCTCTCTAGCTTATAATATATGGTGTGAAAATGATATATTTCTGATATATATGTATATAATTCTCCTTATTACATATTAATATACATAATGTATTTATGTATTATGAATATATATATTATTCCTCCTTATTTCTTGATATAATACATGAATAATTCCAAATCTTCATGCATAAACCTCCAAATTAATTCCTCCAATCACATTATCTCAATTCTCACAAAGATGCCTCCAAAATACATGATAATTCATATCCCACCTTATTGCATTCCCAATAAATCTTTAATATTCCTCAATAATAAAAATGTTTCTCAACTCCATAACTTCATCAATTTCTCCGAACGATTAAATATAAACGCTTTCAATTTCCAAAATTTCTCATAAATAACTAATCCAACAGCTTAATTACATATGGGATATTACATCCCCTCACCCTTATAAAATTTTAGTCCCGAAAATTACAAAGCTTCAAAAAGTTCAGGATAACTCTCTTTCATCTTTTCCTCAAGCTCCCATGTCGCTTCCTCACGCCCATGGTGACTCCACAACACCTTAACGAGCGGAATTGACTTATTTCGGAGCTCCTGAATCTTTCTGTCTAATATGGCCTCTGGCTTTTCCTCGTACTGTAAATCTGAGTTCAAAATCACGTCTTCTTGTCGAATCACATGCCTGGATCATAAACATATTTCCTCAGCTGAGACACGTGAAACACATTGTGGATATTACCCATACTCGGGGATAATGTCAATCTATACACCACTGAACCGACGCGCTCTAGTATTTCGTACGGTCCCACGTAGCGCGGTCTCAACTTGCCTTTTATCCCGAAGCGCACTATTCACCTGGAGGGTGAAACTTTGAGGAACACTTTGTCCCCAACGTCAAAACACAACTCCGCCCTTTCTCTGATTCTTTCCCTGATTTGCCGGACTATCTCAATCATCTCACTCACTGTGTCCGGTCCAACAATCTTTCGTTTTCCTACCTCGTCCCAATATAGAGGCGAACGACACTTCCTTCCAAATAGCGCATCATAAGGAGCCATTCCGATGGTTGCCTGATAACTATTATTATAAGCAAACTCGATCAAAGGCAAAATCGGCTCCCAACTGTTTCCCCTGTCTAACACTATTGTCCTCAGCATGTCCTCAAGAGTTTGAATGGTCCTCTCAGACTGACCATCCGATTGAGGGTGAAATGCCGTGCTAAAATTCAAACGAGTACCTAACTCCTGTTGCAAACTCATCCAAAATCGAGATGTAAACTTTGCATCTCTGTCAGACGTAATAGATTTTGGCACTCCGTGCAGTCTGACTATCTCTCGGACATAAATCTGTGCTAGCTTATCTGACCCATAGTTCACCTTAATTGGTAGAAAATGAGCACTCTTCGTTAGACGGTCCACGACAACCCATATCACCGTATTCCCTTTCTGTGACCTCGGCAATCCTGTCACAAAATCCATGGTGATATGTTCCCACTTCCACTCAGGAATGTCTAACGGCTGCAATTTCCCATACGGCCGTTGATGTAACACCTTAACTTGTTGACATACTAGACATTTCTCCACGTATAAGGCTACATCCTTTTTCATACCATCCCACCAATACTTGGTTTTCAAATCTTGGTACATCTTAGTACTTCCTGGGTGAGCAGTATACGACGTATCATGTGCCTCACTCGAAATCTCATTCCTTAATTCCTCACTGTTTGGCACTAAGATCCGGTCTCTGAATAACAACGTACTGTCGGGTGCTTCCCGATACTCTCCCACTGGTTTGATTTCCAGCTTCTGAGGCAGTTTCTTAATCTCTGTGTCTCCCTTCTGTGCCTCCACAATTCTCTCTCTCAAATCTGGCACTACTACCAATGCTGCCAAATCACACCTCTTCCTCTCGGAAGGTGATATCACTTCCAAGCTAAGCTTCTCAAACTCTCTGATCAAACTGCTCTCTTTTGTAAGCATACAGCCTAACTGAACTTCTCATTTTCTGCTCAAGGCATCTGCTACTGAATTCGCTTTGCCTGGGTGATAGTTAATCGTCATATCGTAATCATTCACGAGTTCTAACCATCTCCTCTGCCTCATATTCAAATTCTTTTGTTAGAAAAAATACTTCAAACTCTTGTGATCCGTGAATATGGCACATTTCACTCCATAGAGATAGTGTCTCCAGATCTTTAACGCATGGATTACGGCCGCTAACTCCAAATCATGAGTTGAATAATTCACTTCATGCAGTCTTAACTGTCTTGACGCATATGCTATCACCTTTCCGTCTTGCATCAACACGCAACCTAACCCATTCTTCGAAGCATTAGTGTAAACTTCGAAGTTCTTATCTGATTCTGGCACTGCTAAAACTGGCGCGGTTGTTAACAATTGCTTCAACTTCTGGAAACTCTCTTCACACTCCTCTGACCACTCAAACTTCACATTCTTCTGTAGTAACTGGGTCATTGGTTTCGCAATTTTGGAGAAGCCCTCGATGAATCTCCTGTAATATCCTGTTAAACCCAGAAAACTACGAATCTCGTTCGGCGTAGTTGGTGATTTCCAGTCCATCACTGTTTGAATCTTTGCTGGATCTACCTTGATTCCGTCTGCCGAAACAATGTGACCCAAGAATGTCCCTTCTCTTAACCAGAATTCACACTTACTGAATTTGGCGTACAACTTCTCGTCTCTCAGGGTCTGCAAAACTGTTCTCAGATGTTGTTCATGCTCTGCTTCGCTCTTCGAGTATATTAGGATGTCATCTATAAACACCAGTACAAAGTTGTCAAGGTACGGATGGAATACTCGGTTCATTAAGTCCATGAATACTGCAGGAGCATTTGTAAGTCCAAAAGGCATTACTACAAACTTGTAATGATCGTATCTAGTTCTGAACGCTGTCTTAGGAATGTCCTCCTTCCGAATCTATGACTGATTGAACCCTGATCGAAGATCAATCTTAGAAATCACCTTCGCTCCCATGAGCTGATCAAAATGATCATCGATCCTCGGTAATGGGTATCTGTTCTTCAGCGTCAATTTATTCAGCTCTCTGTAGTCAATGCACATACGCATTGATCCATCCTTCTTCTTTACAAACAAAACCGGTGCACCCCATTGTGACACACTTGGCCTGATATAACCCATATCCAATAGCTCTTGTAGCTGGACCTTTAACTCTTGTAACTCCTTCGAGGCCATGCGGTACGACGCTTTAGAAATCGGTGCCACACCCGGTTCCAAATCAATGGTAAACTCCACCTGTCTATCTGGTGGTATCCCTGGTAGTTTCTTCGGAAACATGTCCTCAAACTCCCTTACTATCGGAACATCCTGTACTGTTAGCTCGGGTTTCTCTTCTCCTTCTAAATATACTAAATAAGCTTGGTTTACTGCCTTTCGCAACAACTTCGTTGCCTGAATTGCAGAGATTACATGTACCCTTTGCTTCTTTCTAAATCCATGCACGAATGCCTCCTCATTCCCTAGCTGCGGAATGACTACTCTTCTCTCATGACACAAAATCGTCATTTTATTCTCCGACAGCCAATCCATCCCTAGGATTACATCTGCGTCATGAATATCCAAAACATTCAGCTCGGCTACTTGAATTTCATTCTCGTTCATCTTGATTCTCAAGTCTCGGCACACTAAAGTAGAAGTAGTTGTTTCTCCTGAAGGTATTGACGTTCAAGTAATGACTATTCTTCTCTACTTTAAGTTCTAATGCCTCAACACATGCAGATGAAATGAATGTATGCGATGCTCCCGTATCAAATAATACCATAACATACCTGCCAGATTGCCATCATCCTGATTCCCATCCAAAGCATAGGCCCGGGCTCTCCTCTGCTGACCATCGCCGCCTTGCTGGTTCCCTTCTTGGTTTCTAGGTGGGGCCTGATTATCTTGCCTACCACCTCCTCTATTTCCAGCATTGCCTCTCCACGGCTGACGGTGTCCTCTGATAGCCCTCAGATGTTGGTTGGCAGGTCTCTGAAAGTTCTGGCGGTTGCCTCCCTGAACTGGCGGTGTAGGGCAGTTGTTTGCATAATGACCTTGCCCTCCGCAGTTGTAGCATCTGACTACATTTCCTTGACAGCCACCTGTATGTCTCCTGCCACACCTTTGGCAGTTCTGCGGTTCCGCCTGATCTCGCCTCTGAGCCTGGTGAGGGTTGAACCTCTGAAAGTTCTGATGGCTTGGCCTCCCTTGGAAATTTTGCGGTCTGCCCTGGTCGTGGTGTTTCTGGTTGCCTTGACCCTGCACAAATTGCCTTGGCGGCTCCTCAAATTTCCTCTTTTAGTTCGAACCTGAAGCCTGCGCCTCCTGCGTTCCCCATTCTGGCAATTTCTTCATGTTCTTGGCCGCTTCAATGTCCAAGGCATGATTCAACAGCTCTTGATAGCTCAACCCTTTCATGGTCGCCAATTGTGTGCGGATTTCCTCACACAAACCATCCCTGA
Organism: Plectranthus barbatus; assembly: GCA_026898455.1. NCBI lineage: Eukaryota > Viridiplantae > Streptophyta > Magnoliopsida > Lamiales > Lamiaceae > Plectranthus > Plectranthus barbatus. The sequence continues at coordinate 107,606 of JAPKLW010001200.1, forward strand.
ATTTCTCAGCCATTTTCTGCTGTGTATCTGCCAAATGTGGTGCCATCTGGAGTGGTTCACCAAACTTAGTGTCGTACTCCTCCACCGTTAGCTTTCCTTGCTCAAAGAGGAAAAATTCCACCGCCCTCTCCTTCTATACTGCTTCGGAACATACTTCTCGAAGAATGCTTCCTTGAACTTTTCCTAGCTTATGTTAACCCTTTCTGCTGGTGCAACAGACTTAGCATAAGTCTCCCACCATCTGTCCGCTTTTCCTTTGAGCTGGTAGGACATGCAGTTAATCTTCTCCTCCTCGGAGCATCTCATATGCTTGAATATCTTTTCAAGCTCGCAGATCCAATCCTCTGCTGCTGTGGGTCCTCCAGTCCCATCGAAAGTCGGAGGGTGTTGTTTTCTGAATGTTTCCACCCACATCACTGATGGAATTTCTGGTATGTTTCCTTAAGGTGGTGGAACTAGTCCGTGCTGTCCTGCAGTGTCCTCATCATCTGATAAAATTTCTAATTCCTCATACTCCTGGTTTGCAGGAACTTCCTCCCAATGTGGTTCCTCATAAATCGGTTGTGGGATGGCTCTCCCACGCCCTCGGCCCCTCTGGCCTCTTCCTCTACCTCTGCCTCGCCTCGGCCTCTCCCTCTGCCTTGATCAATATATTTCATTATTCCTTTCTGCAACACAACATCAGTCAATATCTCATAAAAGTCTCAACAAAATAATCATTACTCAACCAAAATTCTCAAATAACCATCATTCATAATATCATTCAACAATCTCACAAGAGTCAATTAACTCTTCAACACAGCGTTCTAATGCAGTTCATCAAAATAAAGGTCTTCACCAACAACAATACATACGTCTACAACGTAAATAAAAGTTTCAAAATAGAGTACAGAACAACTGAAACGATAAAGTCATAAAATCCATCACTCAGATCCCTCAGATGGGTCCTCCTCCTCCTCGTCATCCTCGGCCTTCATCGGTTCCTCTCCTCTATCCGTAGCGTCTGTCCTCCTGCCTCGATTGCCGTCTGTATCGCTGGATAGGCATATCGGCACCTGTCTCGTCCCATAGCCGTGGATGGTCCCATATCTGCCAAACATATCCTCGTGTCCACTAGGAGTCGGTCTAGGCCACATCTCCGCGTTGTCCCGACCTGAATCCTGTGCTAGTACGGCCCGACTGGGTCCTCCAACCTCTGACTGTGACTACAGATACGATGGAACGGGTGGTCTAAGGTCTCCTGAAGGCAACATCGGGTCCTGATACTGTGTAGGGGACTGAACTGAAGCCATGGACATGTTACCAAGTGCATACGGATCATAAGTCCCTCCCTGCAAATATCTGGGCGGAAATGGTATGTATGCTGCGGTCGGAGTACCAGGCACTGGTCGCACTCTCCGTCTCGAAGTAGGTGCATGCACAGGTGCAATCTGGGCATCAGTTGGCACTGGTGGCGAAGCTGGAGTATACTCGGGTGACGAGGTCCTGGTCCGAGATGCCTGCGTGCCTCTAGAAGATGCTGGTGAAGGGATCCCCTCAGCAACCACCTTCTGAATCAAGTCCCCCTAAAACGACGATAACTCCCCACAGTGCCTGTCTCGCTGTTACAATGCCATCTAGTCAATGATAATACCCAGTTAGTCCATCTCTCCGGCATAAGGTTCATTGTTAGCTCCATCGCCTCTCTATCTGTCACTCCTAAGCGACGTACTCTCTTCCATAACTTCAGGTAGTCCACTAAAGCTGCTGCGAGGTTATCCTCAGTGAAAGGAAGTCGCTCCCTGAAATGTCTCACTATCCGATCATGTGATGTCATTTGCCACCAAAACATATAATAAACAGTCAGTACGAGGTCATATATAATAACTACACGACACACCCAACTGAGGTTCCCTCAGATCCTCACACAACACACTGACTCACTTCGAGTCTAATACATTTATTAGGTTCACCATGTACATTCTGTATGATCACATGATAGCTTGTAGTTTCTACAAGTCAGACTCATTCCTACACTACTCAATCAAATCACAACTAAGGAAATTTTCAATTTCCACACTCCAAATCAAATCAATGCCTTTTCAAGGCCCACAATTATTTGTCAGTCCGATCCGTCCTAGTTATTCTTTAATTCAACATCAGATTATGTCATACTATAGCTCATTATTCATCTAGCACATCTATAGCCATAACATCAAGGTTTTAAATGCTTGCAATTTATTCAACATTCAACACATCATTTCAAATTCATTTCACACTTTCAAAAGAGGTCACCTCACTGGTGCCAAATAAACACAAAATTTTTATCTTATAAACATCAAAACTTTCCCATTCATCAAATTCTCAACTTTCATAAATGCAACTCTCAAACCCAACACTTCCATATTACTTTCAAATCACCAGTGTTAGCACTCTTGCTTAACACAAAATCAATCAAGTTCAAATCAGTAAAAATCAAAACATTTCAACTCCTTATTCCTCCTAAACTTTGCTTTCTTTCCAATTTCAAATAACTTTCAAAACATTTGTAATGTTTTCAAAATATTCAAATCTTATTGAAATTGCAAGCAGGGAAACTTTTAAACTTTAAACTTTAAAATTTTAAAACATACCTCAGGTACCGCAGGATGGAGTAGGGTGTAAGCATGAGCGATCACTTCACACAGATATTCAAAACATTCTAAGACTCGAAGTTTTCAAAATATTTTGAAAATTAATTTTAAAACTTGAAAACTCAAGCTCTGATACCACCTCTGTAACGCCCCCACTGACCTTCCCAATTCGGGGCTACATTACATTGATGTTTCAGGTTTTATCAAACACATTTTTCAAATAATAAAGCGGAAGACTTAAATTTGAAGAAAAGATAAGTAAACAGTAAGAAATTGTACTTCGAGTCAATTTAGTAACAGAGTTCAAAGGTTGAAAATATTCAAAAGGGAAGGGAATTTCAGAGAGTGGTGCAGCAGTGTGTGTAGCGTGATGATGACATGTATATGAAGATACATTCCACAGGATCTTTTAATTCTTCAAAAGCCGCTTCATTTCACCAGCTTACACCCCGAAACTCTCATCCTTGCTGCTTAACCTGCACGTTTTAGAAATAACGCGAGGGGCTGAGTACTTACGTACCCATTGAGAAACATGCCCAAAAACATACATTTATATAGGAAACATGCTATGCAACTCACACAGATAGACATGGGGTTTTGTTGAAAAGAACCATGCTATCTAAAACATTTTATTTTGCACGTGCTATTTATATGTTATCATATCTGTTTCAGTGTTGTAACTGGAAGTAGGCCGACTTCCAAGTTACGATGATCAATCAGGAATGTAAACACACTCAACCTACTGTCATCTAAGTGCACTAGTCTCAGAAACCCATTTTGAGACCCGATCGTTTTAATAATAATATTCACAGGATCCAACTGGAGGACACTCCGCCTCATTCCAACAACAACAACATATGGGGTCGGTTCACCCATTTCATTATCAAAGGGGCTAACACCCTGTTCACTAAGTGAGTTCTAGCGCAGTTATGAGAACCTGGTTCCAAACTTATTAGTTATACTCCCTGTCGATGGGAATCGACAGGGGACAGATACAATAGCACAAAGAGTCATCATCTTGTCGGTGTTTTCGTTTGAACATGTGTAGTTTAGTTGTCCCATTGAATCTAGATTTTGGGATCTCCAATCATCTAGGTTGGGTATCCACTAAACTCATTCATAATGTGGATTTCGATCTCATTCCCTCAAGCAATTTATTCATGTGATCTCAGTTTAACCCTTTGATTAGCGGATCCGCAAGGTTATCATTTGATTTTACATAATTAATAGATATCACTCTATTTGAGATCAGTTGTCTAACGATGTTATGTCGATGACGTATATGTCTCAACTTCCCGTTATACATTTTATTTTGTGCTCGACCAATAGCCGCTTGGCTATCTGATAAGATCCTCGCCGGGAAGGTTTAGATTGCAGCCCAGGAACTCGAACGAATGGACTCAGACACGACGCGGAAGAAACTAAGGTTGATAACAGGGGAAGATCCAACACCTTTGGATTCGAAATCCTTCAAGTACCGTAGTCCAGATTGAATCTCCTACGACCCAAGAAGCGAATTGATCCAACAACGAAGGATATATGCGAAGACACCACCGATGGATATGACAGTCCAATTGATTAGTCGAGATTGAAACCCTAATGGAGGATTAGAATTTCTAGTATTGAGCCTTCAGAAATTAAAGGAGAAAACCTCACAATTTAATTAAAATCTGAAAACTGCAAATTGTTCAATAACAAGGCCTATATATAGGCAACTCAAATCCTAAACTAAAAAGGCAACTAATTTTGAAAATAAAAGGGAATAAATTCAAAATTTAATTAAACAAGACCTAAACATGTTGGCCCAAAATATCTAAATAAAAGTGAGTCACATTCCTTTGAAATATTTTCAAAATCTTTAAGAAGTTTGGAATGTTCATCCCTAAGATTTTTCAAATCCTCACCAATTGACCTCGTTCTTTCGACTTCATCGGTCAAAACTGAAATCTCTTATTTCAGCGAGGCATTTTCTCTAACTAAAACATCTTTTTTTTCATGAAATTTTGCAAATTCTTTATAATGTTTTCAAGAGAAATGACCTCTGAATCAGAGCAATACAATTCAGGACTCTTATCCATGTATGAGTATGCTAAGGACAAGGGTAGATGAGTAGTTACCACAATTTCTTGATTTGAGGCGTTATCTTCCTCGTCGGTAACATCTCCATCCATTGCTGCCATGAAGGCTAGAAGTACCTCCTCACTATCTTCATCCTCTGAAGTGTAGTAAAAGGGCTTGCAACCTTTTGGGAGATCGGCCAAAATCCAAGTATGATTTTGCATAATCGATTCAATCTCACTATTAATGGCTTCTTGCCATAGTGAGGCATCGGGTCTAGCTAAGGCTTCTTTGATGGTTAGGTTCATCATCCAACATATAGGTGATGAAATCTGGACCAAAACTTTTAGCCACTCTAGCCCTTTGACTACTTATCGGTTCTTCCTCAATAGGATTAGAACTAGTAGTATCCACATATGTCTTTTTTCTAGACATAGTCGGTACATCTTCCTTAACCTTACAAGTATAGATGTGCTCAAAGAATATAACATTCCTTGATTCTATAGTGGTGCCTTCGATCACATTCAGATTATCCGACTTGTGCACTATAAATCGATATGCAACACTATTTAAAGCATAACCTATAAAGATGTAATCGATTGTTTTAGGTCCAATTGCAACTTGCTTGGGTAAAGGTACTTCGACCTTTGCTAAACAACCCCACACCTTGAGATATTTGTAGGAAGGTTTTCGACATTTCCATAACTCATAAGGTGTCACCTCTTTCCTTTTAAGAGTATCTTATTCAAGATAGAGTTAGTTGTCAAGGCATTCATCATTTCCTTTAGTGTTCGATTTTTCCTTTCGACAACACCATTGAACTGAGGTGAGTAAGGTGTCGTTGTTTGATGAATAATTGGAGCAGCAAACACTAAATGGTTAAGGCTTGAAAGGCGTAAAGCATAGCATCCTATATAATAGACTCATGCACAGAAATAACTAAAAACATAAACTAATTAAATCAAAACAATGGAGAAAAATATGGATAAGTGAGTACAAATATGAACTTATCATTTGGCCCAATAAACTAACGTGTAAAAACTTCGAAACCAACTAACTGAGTGGGTTGCTCACACGTTAGGACTATAGAGTTAAGTCATAAGGGCCTACATTCCTACAACAATAAACATAATTCTAAATTAACACCTACAAATTTAATATTATTGTATGACTTGCAAATATATTATTCATGAAATATAACGTAAAAAATCTTACAATTCAAATATATATTTTTTACATAAATATATTTTTATATATAAATAATTATTACATCAACTATATTTTAACAAGAGTGGAATTTATTAATACCCACTTTCAACTATATGCATTTCAAAAATACCAAAAATATTATATTACTTTAAAAAATATCCACTGCACATTACTGACAATTTTCAGAAGTCAAATTTGGTTATTTTCACAAAAAAAAAACATGTTGATTGAGACATGTTGATCAAAATAAATAATTGTCGGTCAATTATTTAGATTTTTACACCGCGGATCCGACCAATAATTTTTTAAAAATATTATAAACATGTATTAAAAAAGGAAGGAGAAGGTCGGTTCCACGTGTGGTCGGTGTCTATGTTGCGGAACCGACCATCGACACCGACCTATGTGGCACCACATTTAAATACTTATTTTTGAAGCCACATCAATCGGTGTCGATGCCACGTCGGTCGATGCCTGCGATTCCGACTGATGTGGCATCGAACCACGTAGGTCGGTGTCTTATAAAAGACACCAACCCGGCACCGACCGGGCCCCATTTTGAAAAAAAATACAAAACAGGGAAAAATGATTTCTTCGCATTTGACTCAGACTCAAACGTCGACTTCCCCATTTTTTCCTCACAGCAACGACATTCGAAGCACACCGGTCGGCATCACAAATCAACCAAAAGTTGAAAAAAATTCCGCACACAATGGCCGCCCATAATGAAGTAAATATTTTCAACAATTTTCATCCATTTAAACCGATTATTGTTGTTATTTTTCTCTAATTATTTAGTTGTGGAACTTGCGAAAATTATGTATAAATTTGTGTAAATTTCATGAAGTAGTTTGAATTGTGTTGAACAGTGTGTTATTAGATTTAGTTTGATTGATTAATTTAGGTACACAAACATAATTCATGGTGTAGGCTTGACAAAATTAGGTCAAAACCAAATTATGTTATTAGTACCTAATTAGGAAAAGATTAAAAAAAATAGGGCTAAATTAGTATATAAATTAATTTTATAATCGTAATTTGAATGTGAATTAGGGATAATTGAAACCTTAGATTTTTATTTAGGTTCTATTAGATGCTTAATTGGTTTTAATTAAATTAATTATGTTGTGGATGTATATTCTTGTATAATTTGGTCTTATTAAATTAATTTATTGTAAATGCTTGATTACGTTGAATTCAATTAAATTAAATTAATTTATTAAATTAATTATGTTGTGGATGCTTATTTAGGTATATTAAGCTTTTACTAATTTAATTTATTGTAATGTGAAACACCTAATTAAGTAATGCATGTGATATGAGAGTATTATTGTATAACACGTGAGAATTACGTGAACTACGATGGATAACCATAATTATATTTAAAGTAATGGTAACGAAAACCGTTACACCGTGTTGTGAAACACCAATTTAGCTAATGCGTGTGATATGAGAGTATTATTGTATAATGCGGTAGAATTTCGTGAACTAATTAATCATATGTTGAATTATTTTTAATATCGATATTGCTACTGAATTGTTTCGTGTTAATAATCATCTTAATTAATTTTGTGCAAAATGAGATGAATTAAAATCTTTGGAATATTTGTAATTAATTATATGTTGAATAATATGTGTAGATTGAGTGGATTAGGCCTGCTTTCCGTGGTTTAATCACGAAGGGCACGTTATCCACGAAGACCACAGTACTGAAGGGGATTGCATCGACCTTAAAGTTATTGGGGGGGGGGGGATGACTTGGTTAATCAGTTTCAAGTCGGACCCTTTGGTTCTCTTTTAGTTTGGGAAAATAATGGTCTTATTGCTTCCGCTCCTTTAATAGAGCTCTTAAGTTACCAAATTAAGAGTCATGATGATAATACATGGCTATTCTTGGTTAGTGGGAACGGGATTCATTTTGGGGTGGCTGAGTTTGCACTGGTCACCGGTTTGGGTTTTGGGTCCTCTACCTTTGATCCTTGTTCTGATGATCTTGATGTTCCTTCTAGATCATCTGTTTTTAGAAAATTCTATGAAAATAAGCAACTAACAGCAAATGATCTTTTTAAGAAGTTTAAGGAGTGTATTGTACATCGTGAGGATCACTTGCTTTACTTGAGGGTCGCCAACATATTATCTTGTTGGTGTTTTGTGTTGGGGTACCATGATAGACGGTTAGTTGAGGTGTGGTTATATGTCTTAGTGGAGGATTTTTAGATCGATGGAAGTTTTTCCCGTAGGGGGCTATTCCTACCAGTCTTTACTACACTATATTTCAGTTATGCCTGCGACTAGAGACCGAGATGGCTTGAGCACGATGAGTATTCATGGGCATGTTTGGGCATTACAGGTATTATTGTAATTTAAAAACCATGACTTATGAATTATGATATAGATATTATAGAATTAACATTAATGTTTTTGTAGGTATGAGCCTATGAGGCCATTCCGGAGTTGGGACTTGCATGTTGCACCCTCACTAATCCTCAGGCGCTTCCACGGTTTGTTAAGTGTGTTGGGAAATTATTCCTAAAAATCTCCCTTAGGATCTATTTGTAAAATGTTTTGTTGGATCAAACCTTATATAGTTGGTCGATCATTTGCCGAATTCTAGATAGTCTAGCATACTCTGTAAAGTCCTGTATAGGTTTTAATATTGAGTTGTAATAGACTAGTGTGCTAAAAAGAATTCCTAGCGGATACGTAGCAGATGACGTCTGCTAAGAGTCGCTGAACAGCAGAATGCTAAGATTAGCATTCATCAACAACTTACAACTGCTAGAGAAGCGAGCAAACGAAGGATTACTAGCAAACAGCAGAACGTTTGCTAGACAATACACAACAACAGAATGCTAAGACATTAGCATTCGACACCCTTCAGCGACGAACAAGAAGTCGCAAACAACAGAAGTCAAAGGATCGAAGACAGTAAAAGAATTTAGCAGATCCTAGCTTAACAAAGCAAGAGGCTCAAAAGTTGAAGCTGGACTGCAACTCTGACAGAAGTACACACAAAGGTCGAGACTTTCCGGAAGTAGTTCAAAAAGAACAGTCCTACTCAAAAAGTGTTCAATCAAGACAATCCACTCTTGGACAAAGAAGTCGTTGTGTCTAACGGATATGGAGATTCAAGGTTCAAATCTCCACCTATAAAAGACAGGTTCAAGAATGAGATTAAATACTGCTTTTTTCACTTTTGACACTCACGAACACTCAAGCAAGAGATTCCCTTGACGAAGTGAACAAACAAAAAGTAGTCAGTTGAGAGCCGTGTGAAAGTATATTAAAAGCTCCCAACAACCAGAAGTGTCGCTCATTGATATACTGACACTCCTTTGAAGACATTCTTGATCGCATTCAAGAATATCTCAATAATTGGGATTCCTTTCTTTTCAGAAAGAATCTAACAGTCGAACACCTGAAAAGGTCAAGACTAAGACGGGCACTAAGCCGCACTCAAGAAAAGTCAGGAAGTGACTATAAAACTTCTATATCAGGCAAGGCAGGAGTTTCGAAGGTGCGCCCTTGACCCAGCCAAACCTTACCGGAGGAGTTCAAATCAACGGAGGATAGCTGTCAAGTAGCCAGGCCGAAAGCTCACTGCCTACTTAACTGGAAAAGCGAATCCTTGTAATCTGTATACTTTTCTAGTGGAATTCTTAGCATTTCGGCTAAGGAGTGGACGTAGATCGTTTTGATCGAACCACTATAAATCTTGTGTTCATTTACTATTTTATCAATCACTGCTCAAAGTTGATTTGAAACCTAGCAACAGAGTTGCTAGTGTATATCAGAAAACATATTTAAATAATAACTTGCGCAAAGAAACATTCTGAAAACAACGTGAAGTGTAAGAGATGTTTATTTATTTCGCTGCATCTCGTGCTAAGATATAATCACGACGACTCTGGTATTTAGGGACCAACAAAGTGGAAGTTTGGAAAAGCAAATGTAGACAAGTGGGAGTCGTGGAAAAATTTCTATGCAAGAGATGAGGTATTATACAAATTTATTGTCTAGTCATAATTTTTTAATTCTCTAATTATATTTCTTTAAATTGCAGATTGAGGCTTACTTGTCCTTACCTGCTTCTACTCTCGAGCTAGATAAGAACTATTATCGGTCTGCACTCATTCTGCAGCCAATAGGCATCATATGGCGGCATCCCAGCGTAGCCGTGCCGCTAAAGAAGGGTAGAGGTGAGGGAGTGGAGACATGGCTCATAGGCAACCGTTAGGAGATCGTCATAAGAGGAGTGGGGGGTTTAGGAGATGAGGGGCATCGTGATAGTGGTAGACACTCTTATGATGCGGCATAGGAGGCCTCATCTAGTAGAGGTTCTAGGAGGAGGCGTAGCAGATCTAGCAGCATGGGTAGGTTGATCAAGGATGTTGTGGGTGAGATTAAGACTTTGTATCCAATCTCTTTCGTTCATCTAGATGTGCCCACGACACTGATGCTCAGGGTTTGAGAGCGACGACATTGGGGGGCACAGGAGTCCCCATCGCGATCAGGTAATGTATTTTAGAATCAATATTTATATAGTTTTGTGCAATATTTTATTTTATTTGTTTGATGTTATGTTGATTGTTGAGCAGGAGGCTCACTCTTCTGCTAGGCAGAGTCGTTCTCAACAATCTGGTGAGAGACGCAGCCAGTTCCGGGATCCACAGATAAAGCACCCGATGGAGATTGAGCACCCGGTGGAGACTAAGCACCCGGTGGAGACTGAGTCGCGGCACGATAATCAGTCATAATTTTTTAAATTCTAATGATAAATATTAATGTTTAACATGCATATCCTATTTGGGTACTTGTAGTTGGTACTTCATACCGACAATAGCACTAGGCGTAGTGGTGCACGACATTCTGGATCTAGACGTAGTGCTTCACAGCGCCAGGATGATCAGGTAAATACTTATATAAAGCTATTATGAAACTTTACATTATAATTTATGTTGAAATTCCCCGTTTAGTTGTTGGACCAGCCTGAGACTTCTAGTAGACCATCTCGTGCACGACGGACCGTACAAAGACAACACCATTCACAGCCTATCAGTCAAGGAGACCAGGTTTATTTGATTTGATTATTTAAATAATTTATTTTTCCATATTTAATTATACTTTTATCTTCAATTTGTAGTTGCTTCTTAGTTCTGTACCAGCCCACTGGTCATATCAGTTAGTGTAGAACTATTTTGAATGGGTGAAAGAGGGGAATGTCTCACGGGTGTATGTACACCATCCAATTGCAATGAACAAGAAATACTTTGCAAGTAATCAGGATATGAGCATCGATTTATGGGATGATACGGTGGAGCATGTTTCTTTGTCTTTGCAACACATGCTCAATGAAGTAGGAATAACCGCATGGCGGTTTATGCAACCGTCATTCTACGTAAGTATCACAATTCTTAATATATATTGTTTGCAAGTAAAATATTGATGATAATTTGTTGGCAGTTTGTTATGAGGAACACATTTCGGAAGTCAGCACTGAATAGACCAGGTGCCTTTGAGCCAGAGTTTGTTTTTGATTACATGAAGGGTCAATCACACTGTTTCTCGTCCATTGCGCACTGCTAGTACTGTAAGTCATATATCCATTTGTAAACTTTCTACGTTTCATAGAAGCTATTACCAATTATTTATTTCATGTCATGCAGTTTATAGTGCCATGTCATCTCCTAAATCATTGGTACACTGTGAGATTAGAGGTTCCTACATGGGCATGCACTGTGTATGATCCATACATGGCATACACTACTGTCAAACAGTAAGTTGCCAGACAGACTGAGATCAAGAAAATGATAGATCACTTGAGGCATTGCCTTCGTTAATTCTTTCCATAGCCTGCCTGAACTCCGCTCCACGATAGACATACGCAACCTGTTGATATAGTTTAACGATGGCCGGACCATAGCCTGTGAGCTTATTCAGTAGATGGCAGTAACAAAGGCTGTGTGTTGTTCCCAAAAATATATAGCTCACCGCATTTGAGATGCTAATGTGCTGGTTGGATACAATGAGTGCATTAGAGGTCAACTAGAAAGAATTCTGTAGTCCAGCCATAAACCATCTCCAACCCTCGTCATTCTCGATCGGACCGACACCAATAGCTAGCGGGAACACATTTTTATTGTCATCTTTCGTAACATCAACAAACATAATGCCTTTATTTCTCCCCTTTAGTTGTGTGACATCGACAACGATCATTGGTCTTAATAAATTGGACTAGTAGGCACTCCGGGGAAACATTTAGGGGGACAAGCATATGTTTAAATGTTCCATCTGCTTCAAGATCCAGAGAGGTTACGATGTTTGTATTGTATTGCTCCAGCACTTCAAGGTATTGTGGTATCTTTTCAAAGGATTCGCCTATACTGCCATACAGAAGTGAAATAGCAGCATTACACGCACGCAAAGCAATACCGTAAGTTGTTTGAATTCCAAATGATCACTGCAGCTCAACCATAATCTCTCAGGGCTTACTTATCGCCCCATAACGATGCATCCTTCTTGCAAAATAGGCAGCCATCGCCTTCGACCGGATATATTTGGCACCGAATCCCGCAAGATTGGACTGACAATTATGATTTGGTTGAAATTTGCGCACAATCCAGCACTTACTCCTGCAGTTTGCCCGTATTAGGAAGGAGCAATTCATCGATCTCTTGCAAACATACTTGACGCGTTCATGATCGGAGCGCCGTACTTTAAACTCCTGTTGTTACTCCATATGTCACAGTGCGATAACAATGAACAATTCATCTTTACTCCAGAACAAGGAGTTCAACGACAATTCTGTCTCGAGTATAGCTGAGACATCTTTCACAACAACCGAATGGGATGTATCGTCTTCCCTAATTAGAAGCAACCAATTATTTAATTCAGCATCCACTTCGCATCCTTCTGGCAGAGGATGTGTCAGCATAAGATTTTAGATAAAAGCAGACATACCGCCAGCATTTCGGATCCAGGCTGAGAATTCAGCAACAATACAATTAAGACGAAAATTACTATCGTCTCTGAATGACTCATCATCCAAATCAGATTACTCCTCGTCCAGGTCTGCTTCATCATCATCATCGAGATCCACATGGCCATCATCTATTTCAGTTTGGTTGTATGGAACTTCTTGGATTACAACAGAATCCACAAGCTCCTCCTCTTCCTCGTTTTCTTCAACAGGAGCCTCTTCATTTAGGTTAAAAAGTTGTGAGCCGCTACCGCTTGCACTTTCATCAAGAAAAGTATTAAAAAGACCTTGACCATAAGAATCGTAATTAGTGTTCGAAGATGCACCAAAATACATCGAAGACCCAAATCTTTCAAGGTCATCAACCGTTGGACTAAAATATTGGTTCGGTGGTGGACTCATTGAAGATATGAATGGTCTGTAGGGTGAGGGATGTCGCTGTGAAGTCCCAACAGCAGCACCCTTCATAATAAAATAAATAATGGGATCCAAATATAGAGCACAAAGCCGCTACAACTCCAAATCAGTCGTCAACATAGATTTCACAATTCTTCCGCTATGACTTTGGGACGTATAATACAAATTATACTCACTAAATATATATTCGGCATAAAAAATCTGTTGGATATTGATTCTCAAATAATTTACTGATATATTGGTGGATGATACGTAAATCAATCGTTCTTGTCCACCAATATAGTTGCAAGAATCATCCAACTGACCATTGTAGTGAAGAAAAATTGAACACCAGTTCTCCATCTTCATGAAGATAAAAACTTAAAGAATGGAAAATGAGAAGAAAGAATACCGTAAAGATGGAGCAAAAAAAAGACAGAGAAGAATTTTATTTTTTTTCAAATGTGAGTGTAAGAGTGAAGGACAACAGATTTATAATTCGATCTCAATTACGAGTACAACTACACTTATCTGTATTTTGGTGCAAAATTTCAATTTCAACTATTCATATTTTCGTACATTCACATGCATACAAGAGCCTACCCATTATTATTCATTAATTGTAATAATTTTGAAATTTAAAAAAAATTGGGTCCGTGTCTTTATAAAGGCACTGACCTTGACACCGACCGGAGTCCACAATTAATTTATTTCCATTATTTCATTTAAAATAATAATAAAAAATTTCGCCTACAGTCGGTGTCTTGGTCGATGTCTTCTGGACATCGACCCCGTGGCACCGATCACAATTATACTCAATTTATAAAATATTTAAATTGAGTCGGTGTCGATGTCGGTGTCAGTCACTGGTAGGGATGTCAATTTAGCCCGAAACCTGCAGGTTGTCCCGATTAACCCAAGCTAAAATGCGGGTTAGGGCTGAAATATTTTGGCCCGAAAAAAATTTAGTCCAAATAACCCGAGGCCCAATAGGGTTGGCCCGATTAACCCAATTATTTTTTATTAATATATTTATCATAATTATAGTACTAAAATCTACTTCCAATATTGAAGATCATATTTATTAACTAAGTTTTAAGTTATATAATTATATTTAGTTCAAATAGTATTCAATATATAATTAAGTTTATTTATTTTTGAATTAAAAAATATTACTAAAATAAAAAATAATGTGTTTTTAATAGTTAAATTTATCATTATCTAAAAATTTATGATGTGTTATGCATTATTTATAAGAGAAAAGTAGTATTTTATTTATTTTTTATTATTTAAAATATTAAAAGAGTGAAAAGATATTAAAATAAAAAATAATTAATAAATTTATTGGCCCGACGGGCTAGCCCGAAAACCGATGGGTTCGGGTTAGGGTCAAGATTTTTTAGCCCGAAAAAATTTCAGCCCGATTCAACCCGGACCGATTAACCTGCAGCCTGATAGGGCTGGCCCAAAACCCGATGGGTTAGCCCGATTGACATCCCTAGTCACAGGACATCGACCACAACACCGACTATAATCACTTTTTTCTTTTTTAATTCCGGTCTTATGCTTGTGTTCGATGGCAAATTTAATATTCACTTAATTCATTTAAAAAATGGCATTAATACACATTTGATTAGATATTTGCTAATGATTTGATCATCATTAACTCAGTTATCTCTTTGATTTTATGTAGTAACGATTTCTGACTGGGAAGTGGGTATTTCTTAAATATGTTTAATGTTTTGGGTATATTCATAATATTTTTAGTGGAATTGGTTATTTAAAATATTTTTCACTTTAACAATAACATTATTTATAAGTTGATTACATATTATGTATTATTTGGAAATATATCATCCATAAAATCTAAAGTAAAAAATCTTATAATCCAAATTAATACTTATTACATAACTATATTTTTATACATAAATGATTATTACATTAACTATAGTTTAAATACATGTTATTCGATTTTGTTTTAATATAGATATATAGATTTTGGATATCATGTGTATTTTTATATACCAAATCATGCTTCATTCGGTTTCGACCAGACTTTTTATTTTTTATAAATTGCTTAATTATTTTTTTAGTATTTTGTAATACATTAAACATAATTCACAATTAAATGTAGGATTTGAAAATATATTATCCATAAAATGTAACATAAAAAAATCTTACATTTCAAATAAATACTACATAAATATATTTTTATACATAAATGATTATTACATCAGTTGTATTTTAACAATAACATTATTTGTATGTTGAATACACATTATGTACTAATTGCAATATATTATCCATGAAATCTAAAGTAAAAAGTTTTATAATCCAAATCAAAAATCTAAAGTAAAAAAATTTTATAATCCAAATCAATACTTATTGCATAACTATATTTTTATACATAAATGATTATTACATTAACTTTATTGTAAATACATGTTATTCGATTTTGCTTTAATATAAACTAGATTTACATCTGCGCGATACGCAAATCAAATGCATAATATGTTATTTTTAGACAAATTTTAACAAAATCACATATTTAAATATTTTTCATAATTTTTTGTAAATAAATCTTGATTCTTATTCATCAATATTATATATTACTCCCTCCGTCCCACCTCAATTGTCTCATTTTCCTTTTTCGTCCGTCCCACCTCAATTATCACATTACTTAAAAAGGCAACTTTTTCACACTCAACAATAAAATATTAATTCCAATCAACTTACGTTACACTCACACTCCTTGGTTATTGTGCCCGATCAACCCGGGACAATTCAGCCGGGACGGAGGGAGTAATATATAATAATATGAATTACTTTATATATTATACAGTCAACTATTTATATAGTTTAATGAAAATAAAATAAATACATCAAAATAGTTTAATGAAAATAAAATAAATACATCAAGCAAGAAGTTTACAAAAACAAGAACTTAGGGGGCGTTTGGTATAACTGTCGGGAATCACTATGGGTATGAGTTTGATAGTAAAGGGAATGGGTATGTGTTTATATTTGGGAATCATTCTCAATTCTTGGTGTTTGGTTTATGAGATGATTTGGGAATCATTTTCAATTCTGATGAATTTTTTTTAAGTTTAAAGGTTTAGAAAATAATTAAAATATTATATAAATAATAATTAATTTAATAATAAAAAATAAAAAGATTTACTATATTAAAAATAAATAATTTATTATCTATTTTATAAAATATAAAATAAAGATAAAATAAAAGATTGTTTAATAATGTTATTATTATAATGTATTATAAAAATAAATAATTAAATAATATGAAATAAAATCTAAGAAATAAATAATAAGATTAATAATATTATTAATTATTGTATATATGATAATTAAAATATTTTCAATAATATTATTTATTAATTAATGCATAATAATAATATA
>JAPKLW010001200.1:124676-167116 GCA_026898455.1 Plectranthus barbatus
GATATTTGGGAATCAATCTCATCCCTCATTCCCATATCCATCAACCAAACGGTGGGTTTCGGAATCATTCACATTCCTTGATTCCGAAACCCATCAACCAAACGCCCCCTTAATTTAAAAAATCTTCCCATAAACAAATTATACTCATACTGTTTAAAAAATAATAAATGTAATAAGTTAGTAAGTTGCAATATTTAAAGAAAATGACAAATATAAGTTTACTAGTTTTCTTTTGTTATTGCTTGTTGTACATCTATATTATAATAAAATAAATAAATAAAAACATTATTAATGTGATATGTTTTGGAGGGAAAGTGACAAAGATGTAAATAATTGCAATTATTTTGTTTTAATATAGGAGAATTGTTGATTTATGACTCAAAAGATAGTTTAATTATTGATTCAGAACATGAATGATTATTTGTCAATCCAGGACCCGAAAGATCCAACAATTCTCAATCGAGAACCTGATATGATGTTTCGGGTCCTGGATTGAGAATTTATATGATCTCTCGTGTCCTGAATTAATAATTAAATTATCGGGTCTTGAATTGATAAAACTCTATTCATATATTAGTTGATATATAAATCGATTATGGATATGTTGTGTATTTGTATAAATGGCCCCGAGGTCTCCACTCTCACTCATTTAAATTTTTATACATAATTTTCAATCAATTATACACCAATTTTACAAAAGCATCTGAGTAAGAGTATTTTTCAATATTTTTCTCCGTAGAAGATAAAATGGTTCGGCTTTTTTCTTGGCGTTGTTGGGTAAAGCATGTTTAACTATTGGGCCGAATAAATTGGGCAAGTTGAGGGTAGTTTGGTCATTTGAAGCATCGGGTTTCTGCTAATCAGTAAGTTGGGAAAAAGAAAACCCGTCCGAATTCGTAGCATTCTTGCCCCCTCTCCCTCGCCCCCGCCCAACTGCCCAAATCCCTCTCTCACTCCCACCCGCATTCACAGATTGAGAGAGAGAGAGAGAGAGAGAGAGAGAGAGAGAGTTGTACATGCAGAGAAGGGGGATTCTCCATAATGATATCAATCACCTCCGCCGAGTTGAACTACCTAATCTTCCGTTACCTTAACGAATCTGGTACCTCTCTTTCCCTCGCTTCCTCACTCTGTGTGCGCGCTCCAATTGGTGACTTCAATCATCATGGGAATTAGGTTTTAGTGCCAATTAAACAGCAGGGTTCCGTTATTTTTAATGTATTTGCAAGTAGATTCGTTTTCTTTTTTTAATGCGGAGTTTATGTTTGATGACAAGAATTATTATGTATTTTAGATATGGTAGAGAACTGATGAACGTTGAAAATCTCTTATTTAGATTTAACCGTTGGGTTTGTGCCTTTTTACGGTGGGGAGACTCTGTTTAGAAGTTAGGGTGGGTTTGTGCTCTTCCTGGACCACTGCCACTGAAATGGTGCTCGATGTGGAAGCCTTAGGAAACCTTTTTTTTTTTTCGTTAGGGACGCAGTAAATTGTATCTGTTTGGGTTAATAAATACTGTTTTGGGTTGAAGATATCAAAGTTACGTCAATGTAAACTGATTTGAAGAAAAATAAATTTTTTAAATGCTGGACGTAGGAATTGATTGCTTATGCTCAGATGTTATACTTATTTGTAAAGGCACCTTAATGCTTTATCCGCTGCTTACAGAGATATATAAACTCTGCCTCATGTGTCCCTAACTCGGGGTACAAGTTGTTCAAGCGCCTTGCCTGTGGGTCATGGGTTCGAGATACAGTAGGAACATCTGGGTTTGAAACTTAATTTGATGCATTCCGTTTCGGGGAAAAACTGCCTCGAATAGGTGTTAGTTTGACAAAGTCTGCCTTTCATACGATTTGAATTTGAATCATTCGAACTAGTTTCTTCTCATTATTGATATCACAGGTTGGAGTGAGAACTATCTAATTTTAAGGCCATTCTTTCATGTTATTTTATGTAATTCACTATTCTCATATGAGAGTGATTTTCCATATTACTGGACCTATATATCATTACCTATAAGTTCATGTGGCTTATCTTTCATATTGGGACAGAACTCATAGTATTCATTCAGTTTTATAGTTTTTTCTTGATCTTGCATCGATATTATGTTCATTCCAACCTATTAGTATTCATTTAGAAAACTTACCAGGTTTTTGTGGAGATTTATTATTGTTGAGGTTCTTGAAGAATGCTTTAATATGTTGAAGCAGAATAAGAGGAGGTACTCTTTACATTCTGAAAAGAAGGCAATTAAGAACCATGATAAAACTTGAAACTCATTTCATATGAATAATATTTACTGATATGTGCTTTTGCATATTAGCTATATGAAGCATATGAAAACTAAGTAATTTAGCCAATATTTTTCATAAAACTTAGATAATTCATATTCGTTGTGCTATTTTGACTTGTTTTATATGATATAACTTAAGCACACAGAATTAGGTTGTGATTCTTCTTCTTTGGGTGGGATTGCAGGGTTTGGTAGTATGATTATGTTAACGGTATCTAGCAAGCAATATTCATACATTCTAGTTTTCATAATGCAAATTTCCTGAAAGAATTAATTCGTTGTATCTAAGAGTTCTTGGTATCATTAACTTTAATTGGAATCTATGGTTTTCAGGATTCACGCATTCTGCATTTGCTTTAGGATATGAGGCAGGGATAAATAAAGGTAACATTGATGGCAACCTTGTTCCACCAGGGGCTCTCGTTACATTTGTTCAGAAAGGAATTCAATATCTTGAACTAGAAGCAAACTTGAGTAGCGTAAGAATACAAGACTTTTGAATCTCTGTTACTAGAGTTTTCTGTTTCCATTGTTTCTGAATTTTATCATGGTCTTACACCTCCAGGATGATTTGGACACTGACGATGATTTTCAGTTCCTACATCCTTTGGATCTAATAACAAAAGATGTGGATGAACTTCAAAGGATCATAAAGGAGAAGAAAGAAAATAATCTGAAGGATAAATCTAAGGGGAAGGAGAAAGAAAATATTGAAAATGGCCGGGAACATGACCGCAGAGTTGCGATGGATAAGGACAAGGAATTTTCAAGAGAAAAGGAGAATGAAAAACAACAGAAAGAGAAAGAAAAGGAACGAGAAAGAGAGAGAATGGAGAAAGAAAAGGAACGCGATAGAGAGAGAATGGATAAAGAAAAGGAACGCGATAGAGAGAGAATGGAGAAAGAGAAAGAACGAGATAGAGAGAAAATGGAAAAGGAGAAGGAACGAGATAGAGATAGAATGGAGAAAGAAAAAGAGAAAGATAAAGGCAAAGAAAAGGGAAACCCCTTTGAGGATGTGAATGATGTAAATCATCCTGGAGAAGAGATTAGTGGTAGACATGAGATTAATGGGACTGATGCAGGTAAGGTGTTTTCAGCTTTTCTATCACACCTACTCTTGCCTTATATCAAGTATGACTTAATCTTCCTGGAGTGATTGTATCTTCCATTCCTAGTTGTCTTAAGTTGCATGGTTATTGGTTTTGCAATATTATGCCTTCTTTAGTAATATTACTCTAATATGCATTTATTTATGTTATAAATAGGGCCAGAACCAATGGATATATGCGCTAGTGTACCTTCATTACCCTGTGAATTCCCTAATAGCGATGTAATGGTTTTGCAAGGTCACACATCTGAGGTTTGGTCCTGTTTCAAAATTCTTAAATCTCTATTTATAGTTGATGTATATTTTGTTTGTCCCTAACTTATGCTTCTTTACCTCCACAGGTTTTTGCGTGTGCATGGAACCCTACTGGTTCACTTCTTGCTTCTGGGTTAGCTTGAACTTCAAATATTACTTATCTTAAGAATGTTTATGATTACTTTCTTGTTTTTTTGGCATTTCCAGAAACTTCTAGTTTTACTTTTATCTGAACAATCTTTTTCTTGGGTCTAAACTAGTCCTCTATTTATTGATTGCTGTGATGTAATCTTTTGATTTCTTTCTTATATATTAGGCATTAGCTAGGCCTTGGTTTGTGTCACATGGTTTCTTGTAGTTTCTATCATGTTAATTCAGGGATCACTATGTTTATTTGCTTGATAGGTCTGGAGATTCGACTGCTAGAATTTGGACCATCGATGGGCCATCTAGCTCCAATACAGAAAATGGCCCTTTCAGTGCTGTACTTCGGCATTTCAAGGGTAGAACAAATGAAAAAAGCAAGGATGTCACGACACTTGACTGGAATGTGAGTTTTTTTGCATGCATTTTGGTACTCTTTTTTTTCCTTCAGTAATTTATGTCCGCTTGTTGGATGCAGTCAGTCTCATTCTTAGAATGATTTGACATGATTAATCATTTGCCTTTCTTGAAACATGATCATAATATAGGTTGATGGCTCACTGCTCGCCACTGGTTCTTATGATGGCCAAGCAAGGATATGGAGTAGAGATGGTTAGACTGCCTCATAATGTGATTGGATAAAACTTATGACTATATGAAGTGCGATCCATAATATTTTTGAGTCCTCTAAATGAAGCTGTGTTACTTGAGCATATGATATCTTTATTGAAGCATGTTTTCAGGAGTCTATTTATTATTTTTTTGGTTATATTTTTGTGCTTGAATTGATGCTCGTCTTGTAAACTTCATTACCTGTTCTTGTTGATTTGCATATCATCTGGAAAATAAGTTTTTGAAAAAGATAAGCAAAAATGCAACAAAGGGCTGGGAAGTTGGAGACTATACTTCTAAAAAAATATGGACAAATTTTGAAGTGGGAAAATATAGATGGAAACAGTTTTGGTCTTGTGGCTTAGTGCTAAACTTACACATTTGATGGGATATGTTATCCACAATTGAGCTGCTATGGTGGAAGAGAGTGGGCATGAATCAATACCTTTTCTCTGGGTGGACATATGTTTGGACTGGATTGGTTCCATCAAGTTGGAGTTCTGTAAACCTGTCCAATGGGTTGCAGTTGTGAAGTCATGCGTGTGGAGTGAAGTTTCATTTCTTAAATGTTTTGATTTTATATTTATTTTGTTGGTTAAGCTTAATAGTTAAAGGGTTTCCATGCCTAGATGTTTCTTGATTCAATTTATGGAAATGAACAAAACAATGACATTTGAATGGATGATGAATTCTCGATAGTGAACTTTGTAAAAACATTAACAATGTACTAGATTAGATAGGAGCCATTTTTTGCATATTTGGGGAACCGAACGTAGATCTTTTAATGACACTAAACAATTTGATGCTGTATGCATGCACATAGTTGTCTAAGTAGTAAGTAGTAAAGTTTTTGGGATGGATAGTTCTTTTAGTATCTTGGGCACCTGTGTTTTTCTTAAACAACTTTAAAATTTTGGTCAAAGTTCATTAGCCAGTTGCTATAGAAATCCATATTTCTGGAGTTGCAAGTTTTCGCTGATATTGCTATAGGTTTGTATATTTCTGGGGTCACAAGTTTTTGCTGTAATTGCTATGTAATTGCATTTTTCTGGTGTTATAAGTTTTTTTTTGCTGTAACAATTATGACTAAGGTGTGTCAATGGTGTCTGCTGTGCATGATGTGCTGTGCTTTTTTTTTTTTTTTTTTATCCAGGGGAATTGATTAGCACATTAAATAAACATAAAGGGCCTATCTTCTCCCTGAAGTGGAATAAGAAAGGAGATTTTCTTCTCAGTGGAAGTGTTGACAAAACTGCGATTGTGTGGGATGTTAAGACAGGCGAATGGAAACAACAATTCGAATTTCACTCAGGTGCTTTTGTGTCATTTGATCCACAGTTCATCTTGAGCTTGCTCTTGTGCATATTTTTGGAGATTAAAGCAACCTCGGTAATATACAGTTTTCTAACTTGTATGATTCCTATGTCATTCATTTGCATGCAGCTCCTGCCCTGGACGTTGATTGGAGAAACAATGTTTCCTTTGCTACATGCTCCACTGACAGCATGATATTTGTTTGTAAAGTTGGTGACAATCGGCCTATCAAAACTTTCGCAGGGCATCAGGTTTTATTTTCAGTTATTACATTTGTCACAGGTTTTTGTTTTGTATGCTTGGTGTGGTACTTTTTCGATTTTTTTAATCATTTGGAAGAGATGAGGTTGGTTAAACATACTATTATCTGTTTTGTTTGGCAAGCTGGGTGGAATGGCCCTTTATCAAGGGCATAAATTGTTGATTGCTCAAACTACACCCTCATATCTGCCCACTTGATAAATATGGAAATGGATAATTACCTGGTTTTTTATAATATCATAAATCCTGTGTTTTTTATGAGTTGAAAACTGAAATTTGTTAAGAGTTCACAATTATTATAGTTACTATTAGGTGATAAAGAAATTGCCCCCTCCCCGCTCGCTCATTCAAAATCCTGGCTAGGAGTGCTCTATAATTAACTGTAACAGGTGAATAGGGATGGTTAGAGGTTTTTTCAAGCATATATTTTCCACTATGTTGTTTCAAAGAATTTTTTTCTATAGATTTATATTGTACTTTTTAAGTTAAAAAAATTTAAGCAGCTGTTTGATAAACTTGTTGAACATCATTGTTGGGGTTATTGACAAAGTTGACTGTGCTAATTGCCTTTACTACTTCCACAACTTGATGTAAATTAACACTTTCATGTGTTTCTTCAGGCTGAAGTCAATGCTATCAAGTGGGATCCCACCGGCACCCTTCTGGCTTCATGCTCTGATGATTCTACTGCAAAGGTACGAAGCAATTTTGGCCTGCGATTTTTCGACAGTTGACTTGGTTAATAATTAACAGTAACCTGTTTTTGTCTGGTTTTGCCTTGGTAGTATGTTTATAGTCTTATTGTAGTCTTATGACACCTTTGTTACTCGAAAAAAAAAATAGATATAAATTAGATATATTTCATTCTCAATTGACTTCCTCATTGTATTCATCTGACAGTGAACAATTGGCTAATGTATTAAGTTTGATTATAATGCAGATATGGACGATGAAACAGGACACATGCTTGCTCGATTTAAAGGAACATTCCAAAGTATGACAGTTCTCTATACTTGTGTATTTCCCAAAGATTCCATGGATTGCAGTTGCTAACAAGAAAATTCCATTCTTCAGGAAATATACACCGTCAGATGGAGTCCAACAGGGCCAGGTACCAACAATCCAAATCAGCAACTGGTGCTGGCAAGGTGATTACTCTGCAATACAACTATCGAGTTATTTAATTTCAGGATCTTATTTGGCTTTTCTTTCTTGCATTTTATCCCTTATTAGATTTGTGAAGTCCTGTTAAGTTAAAAACCAACAAGAATGAATTACTAGCAAAATTAAACCATGAACTGTGTGGACAATCTTAGGGCAAACTTAAAACCGTAGTCTGTGGTGCCAATTGTATTTTTGGTACGGCACTGCAGCAAAAGTCTTCAGTCAGACTGCACACCTTCCCCCTTACCGTCAAATTAATGTTTAGCTAGTAACTCGCATTCATTCTTGAAATAATGAAGTATTCATTTTCATGGGGTAATCAAATAGCCCTCAAGATCTTTTGGCTTAGAATGGAGCTGCAAACAGGAAATCTGGTGTCTTCCCATTAGTAGGCAGTAGCCTCTCCAAAAGTGATTTGAAAATGGTTCCATAGCTAAAAATCTTGGAAGGTTGGTTCTGTGGAAGTGAGATGTATTCATAATTTGCTCACTCCCATGCCAGATTTTGTCCATTGCAATATGAATCCCCCTTGCTGTATGCTGGATAATGTGATATTTTAGTTGTTGTCTTACTCCAAAAAGGGGCATTGAATTACCCTGGATGCTTTTCTGATATTACCATCACTTTTTCGCAGTGCCTCCTTCGACTCAACGATAAAACTGTGGGATGTAGAAGGTGGGCGTCTTCTGCACAGCTTAGACGGGCACAGGGATCCAGTTTATTCGGTTGCATTCAGCCCAAATGGGGAGTATCTGGCTAGCGGGTCACTGGATAAATGCCTGCACGTATGGTCGGTGAAGGAAGCTCGGGTAGTGAAAACATACAGCGGGAATGGGGGGATATTTGAAGTTTGCTGGAACAAAGAAGGTGATAAGATTGCAGCTTGTTTCTCAAACAATGTGGTATCCGTGTTGGACTTCCGTATGTAGAGAGAGAGAGAGAGAGATGAATTCATCCATGTTAGAATTTCACAAAACCTGGTTAGGAACAAATCTTCTCTGGTGTATATTCTCGTATAACAGGCAGTTTTATTTTCGTTTGTGGTTTGCAATTGCATCATCTCTTCTTTATTCATAATCCACCAAACTTAGCAACTCTTCAACTTCATCCCTGCATACAAATAAATGTCCAAATCATCGAGGACGATGAACGGTTGATGCAACAGCCTCATCCATTGAGATTGAGGTTCTGAACTTGTGGAAGCCAATTCGATACACACTCTGCATTTCATCTGCAGCCTCACTCATCACCTGCAAGGACTTGAGCTCATGTTTTGACACATAGATCGAACTCAAGCTCGATTTAAACTTGACTCACGAATCGATCCCGAATAACTTATGAGTCTATTTGAGTCATGTTCCCCTCCAACTCCAAACGCCATGAAATATATTCTTCAGTACTAAGAAAATATCCCACGTTAATGCCGTAAACGCGTTGGGCTCTCTCCCGCCAGTCCCATTTTCCCACACAGCCCATTATTTACTTCCATATTTATTACAAATAAGCCCAATTCTTATCAAACACAATAAAATAAAATAAAATAAAATAGCTGATTAAAATGTGAATTTAAATAAGTATATTATTACAATTATGATAAAATTATTAATATCATTCGAAAAATATTGTACAATATTATCATAGAAAGTCATACCATTGTATTAAAAAATAAATATTAAATACCTAAACCAAGTTATATCTTTAAATCCATGAACAAGAATAATAGGCTTGGCTGGTTTCTGCTGTGGCCATCATTTCGCTATATAGTATTTTGTCTCTTTTTAATTGGAATATTATCAAATTATACAAAAAATAAAACTTAAAAATAAAATAAATGTAGACATATATATATATACAAACTACATGTGGTGAAAGCAACACTAGTGCACATTATTTATGCCTCCGCCATTTGCGCCATCAACCTCTCTTTTCCATCAATATCATCTCTCTCTCATCATTTTCTTACATTCTAAATTATTTTTTTCAAATATTTCATGTTATATATTTATATTTAGTTTTTGTCAAACACTTATTTCTTGTCCCTAATCATCCAATAAATAATACTTATTAGTCAAAAATGTGGATAAACTCATTCCAACCACAAAAGTCAAATTTGGCTCATCTTCCTTTTTTGATTTGTTAGGCTTCGTCTATTTTATTTAAAATAATTTCAAAAAGAAGTTTTATAAGCCTTATCTTATCATTTATTTATTATTCATTTCGCATTATAATCCTAAGTTGGAGAAAAAGAGCACTTAGTGTCTAAACTTTTGACCTCTTGTTTTCGAGTATTTTATACATACAATTCAATTTCTTTTTCAAGGCAACATAATTTTTTTTGCTATGTTTTAATTCATAGATATATTCTCATTTAATATAGTAAATTTTATTAAATATATGTGATATGCATTAACAATAATAGATAAAATTCCGTACGGGGAAGTGAATATGATATTAAAAATTCGTTTGTGTTAAACTAAAATGAATCCAGACCTTTTATCCATATTCAAATACTGGTCTAAATTATTTATTAATTTATGCCTTTTGTTTTATACATTATACTTTAAAAAAAAATTATTTTTTTCATATAACTATACTTAAAAGCCATATTTTCTCGCTTTATATATTATTCTTAGAAAGTGTAAAAACTTAAAAGAAAAATCTAACCCTTTAGTTTAATCAATGTAAGCACCCAAATTTTTTAATAATTTTTTTTTAAATTGAATTTTCTATTTTGAATAGTGTAAAAGGAAATATGATATTTTATGAACGTGTGGATTGATGTAATTAATGGTTATCGAAAAAAAAATACTAATTAATATGAGATTTTGGTATTCAAAATATTCGAAAAAAAGACAATGGAATAATGAGTTGGACACATGTGATTTTGGTCCATTTTTCCTCTCTGCATTCACATTTAGTTTATTCTTGGTTGACTTTGATATTACTTCTTTTTATTCATTATATTCACTTAAACCCCGTTTTATTTTTAAAAATTCATTAATTTCTTCTAAAATCATTTGAAAAAGAATTAAAAATAGTTTTTAAAAGACGAAATGTTATTTTATGGCAAACACTCCAATAAGACGGCCTTATCATTTTTATTTTGAGACAAATCTAATGATGTATTTTTTTTAATGCAAATAATGTAATTTTTTACAGTAAAAAAGAAAATATATTAAAAAATAAAATAATGTATTTTTTTTTATTAAAATAATGTATTAAAGTCCGTCTCATAATAGAAAATGATGATACTGTAAGAGACCAACTTATTTTTTATATATCTCAAAAGGTGAATATGAATTGATATTGCAATCTAAATTATATGAGTTGGACTCCTGAGATACGGTCTCATCATTTTTTTTATTGTGAGACGGATTTTAATACATCATTTCAATAAGATAAATACATCATTTTATTTTTTAATATATTATTTTTTTAACTGTAAAAAATTACATGATTTGCAACAAAGAAATGCATCGTTTGCAATAAGAAAATACATCATTTCAATGAATTAAAATACATCATTATATTCGTCTCACAAAAAATAGTGAGATCATCTCATATGAGAATTTACCAAATTATATATGTCACAAATATTAAATACCATCTTAGTATTAACAACTTTACAAAGAAAAAATGATGCAAATTGTTTATATTTTCGTGCAAGTATTTCCGAGCTGTTTGAATTTGATCCTAATTTTTCTAATATAATGCCATGCAATCACTACTAGTTAATAATAGCAAAAAATTTATTTGAAATAATTATCAATATACATCTTATATAAACTCCCTCATGTTTCTCATTTTCGTCCGTCTCATTTTAATAGTTCTGTTTCTAAAAAAGATAATTTTTCACACTCAACAATAAAATATTAATTTCATTCAACTCATTCTACATTCACGTATCTTAGTTATTGTACCAAAAGCAAACATGACTATTAATCTGGAATGTAGGGACTACTATTTAGTGAAAAACCAATATACATGCTAAATATAATAACAATATTGTTAGCGAGTTAATATAATGAATGTAGTGGAGTGATATATCAATATAATAATATTTTAATAATTAGAAATAATGTAAAAATATTACTATTGGGATTACTGTTTTTAGCACTACATACAAAAGAGAAAATATAATAAAGTAATCAAAGAAAAAAAAAGACTTGCTATTAGTTATATATATATATATATATATAAAGAGCGATACAAAAAGAAAAAATGCTCTGCTTCTTCCAAACGTCATTCTCTCTCCGTTTTCACTCTCTCTCTCCTCTCTTTTGCTGACTATACGTACTACCATCGCTTGCTTATCCATCTTCACTCGCGGCAGTGTGCATTGGGCCGCATTGCTGCGAAATATGGAACGGAAGCAGGGATTTTTCTCAGCTCTGAAGGAGGAAGTAGTTCGCGGGCTTTCGCCGGCGCGTTCGAGGCGGGGCCGAAGCCCGTCACCTTCCGGCTCGGGTCTGCTCCGTCGGAGGAGAGGCAGCAGCTTGGGCCCGCATGATTTCGTCATGTCGAGATCGGGGAGTTTTAGACCCGGGTTTGAGACCCTTTCGCCTTTGAGGGAGGGCCCGGATCCCAACGGGCCTGATTCCGCTGACCCGAAGAGCGAGAGGTGGGCCAATTGGCTGTGTCGGGCTCCTACCGTTTCAACTGCCGGGCCGGGCTACTCCGCCTCCGATCTGCGGCTGCTCCTCGGCGTGTTGGGTGCGCCGCTTGGCCCCGTGCACGTTAGCAGCATGGAGTCTCTGCCGCACCTCTGTATAAAAGATACCCCCATTGTTAGTTGCTTTCTCTCGCTCCTCTTTTTCTGTTTATCTTCTCTTTTTCATTTTTGTCCTATGTTTATGGTACCTTTTTTTGTTTAATTAGTTTTGTTTTTGGATTTTGCTGTTTTGAGAATCTCTGTTTTTTATTTTCTCTACATTTATGGCTCAACTAAATAGTTAGTAGCCGTCAAATTCATTTTCTTGAAAGTAATCATTTGCTGAATTTATTTACTGTTTAGAATTCGCAAAAACTTAATCTTTATGTAGTTGTATTTTATGGTATATTGAATAGATGATCTAAAGATAGGTTGTGATGCACATGGTGTGGTCCTTGTTTGAAGTTGTGTCGTTTTTGGGCACAATTATTCAGTAGTGTTGTTAATGGTGGTGCAAATGCCTATGTAGGAAACTTCTTCGGCGCAGTACATTTTACAGCAATATTTAGCTGCCTCTGGTGGTCACAAGCTTCAAAGCTCAGTTCAGAATGCTTATGCAATGGGAAGTGTCAAGATGTTGACATCTGATATAGAGACTGCTACAAAGGTTTTAAAGAGCAAGAACTCGGCCAGATCATCTGAGTCGGGGAGTTTCGTGCTGTGGCAGATGAATCCTGACATGTGGTATGTTGAACTCGCACTTGGAGGCAGCAAGGTCCATGCTGGTTGCAATGGGAGGCTCGTGTGGCGCCATACGCCCTGGCTTGGTGCTCACGCGGCCAAAGGTCCTGTTAGGCCACTCCGTCGTGCTCTGCAGGTATTACTTGATTGTTAATGTTACTAACTGTGCTTGTGTCTTTTGATGTTTTGTGTTGCTCATTTGTGTGATTCTTGTTGAATTTATAGGGTCTTGATCCAAGGACTACGGCTAACATGTTCATCAATGCGAGGTGCACCGGGGAGAAGGAGATCAACGGAGAGGATTGCTTCATTCTCAAACTATGTGCTGATCCTCACACACTGAAAGCTAGAAGTGAAGGGCCAGCAGAGATCATAAGGCATGTGCTGTTCGGCTACTTCAGCCAGAAAACGGGGCTTCTCGTGCACTTGGAAGACTCTCACTTGACTCGAATCCAAACCAATGGAGGCGATGCAGTCTACTGGGAGACCACCATCAACTCATTTCTTGATGATTACAGGCCCGTGGAGGGGATCATGATTGCTCACTCAGGGCGATCTGTGGTCACCCTTTTCAGGTTTGGTGAAACGGCCATGAGCCACACGAAAACAAGAATGGAAGAAGCGTGGACAATAGAAGAGGTAGCATTCAACGTTCCTGGCCTATCCATGGACTGCTTCATCCCTCCTGCTGAGCTGAGGTTTACTTCTATCAGTGAGGCGTGCGAGCTTCCCCAAGACGATAGGGTGAAGACTGCCGTTGCAGCAGCTGCTGCAGCAGCCTACCGAGCCAAAGTGGCCGCGCTTGGGAGGTCCCACGACGGCAACCCAAACAACATTGTAGTGAGAATGAACATATAGCCTAGTTGCAGCAACTTGCAAGTAGAGACTGACCAACTGAGGTATGTAGTGAGTTGGGAACTCGGACAAATTGAGGAAACTTTTTAATCATTGACTCTATCACATCTCTCTCAATCTGTATATATTCCAAATATGAGTCTTTGGTTCTCACACTGCAGAGTTCCACAATGTAGTAAAAGAATTTTCTTGATCATGGAAAATTTTCAATTTGTTTAATCTGAATTGCTGTTGGTTAATGTTTTTGCATGATTGTTGATGAAAATTTGAAAGAACTAGGAGTGAAGTGATGATGATTAAGCGTGGTTGGGTGGTGATGATTATGGCAATGAGATGTGATTGTGAGAAAATGATGTTTCCTTCCTTCCTGTCTCCCAATCAACAACTCATCTCTAATAATTGCCTATGTCCTCTTTTTTTCTTTTTTTTTTCTTTTTTTGATTTTGTAGACTAAGAAACTTGAAAAAAAAAATCACATGAATAACATGCAATGATCTATCTTGGTGACTTTTAGAAAAAGTGAACTATTTTCTTGCAGATTTAGCTTCTCTCTTGCTGAGCAAACATCTTAGCCAATCCCATCATTGGATTTTGTAGAACAGATTCTCAATTGATACAACATAGGCCAACCAAATGCAAAAGCATGCCCAAGACCAAATGCAGGGAATAACATTGGTGGTTTATTTTATATGTGAGCTGTTTGGGTCCTGTCATTGCTGCAACTACCTTATTTTAGATGTAGGATTGCATGCTTTATCATTACATTACTGCCCTTGTCTGTTTTTCACCACGACTCATCAGTAGTAGTACCAGAAGCTTTGCACCTCTCTTAAGATTCTAACCAACAGATTTTCACATGAGTCCACAAAGCTTATTCATTGTGTTTAAACTTCAAGTAATCATAGAACAGCACATACTGTTGATGCTCTCTCTCTGTCTCTGTCTCTCTCTCTCTCTCTCTCTCTCTCTCTCTCTCTCTCTCTCTCTCATTTTGTTCTCCCCCAATGAGTTGATGGATCAAAACATGCATGCACTCACAAAAGCTGTCAAGGGACCACCACAACACCACTTTTTTGTTCAATCTTCATTTCAGTCCATGTTTATCATTTTACCTTTGGATTACATGGCTGTGGCTTGATTCTGTGTATTGATGAAATGAAATAAGAGAGACTTGAATGACTACTCCTAATGTAGTATCGGCCTTAACTGACCACTTAAGTGTATTCTACAGAAAAAGGCTGATAAAACTCACAAAACATATTCAAGAAACCTAGTTTGTTTGTTCTCTGTGATGATGATTCCAATTCCAAGTTCAAAAAGGTAGGAATGGAACAGCTTTTTCTTCCTGAAATGAGGACTCATGGATTGGTAGAAATGCTTTTTCATGTTATTCACAGACAACAGTTTTTAGACTGAATTTGATGTGTAAAATGAAGTAGGTAAGAAGAATGTGAAAGTGTTTAGGGACCACAACCACACTTGTTAATATATTGACATTCATTAAAATTAGTTTAGTGATTGATTAAGCATGTGATTTATTGTTTAACTACTTTTGGACTTATAAGTTGGAATCTTGACATATGAGGCAAGGGACATAATGACTTTTATCACAAAATCTTCAAAAGCTGTTTTCTCATATTTTCATATATTTTATTCGTAACATATGTTTTCTCCAAAAGCATCAAGCCAAGCAGCTAGAGGTGATGAACGCTACTGTTTCATGGCCTAAGTGATGGAGTCAATGGTTGTCTACAAGTAATTATGAGAAATTACTGCTCCCAGTTGTTTTCAATGTTAACCCTTTTCAGAATACGACAGAAAGAGTTTCTATTTAAGAAATAGACATGAACATAGAATATAACTAAATCCCTCAGTCCCCTAAAAGAAACCAGCAATCAGCAAAAATTAGGCAGGATTCAATTTCTACTACAATCTCTACAGCATGGCTTCACAGCAAACTTGCACCAAATTCAGTTGCTTGCTTTGAATCACGGAGGAGAAAGATTCATCAATTAGGAGGGGAACAATACAAGAATACCTAAAAGGGATACCTTTTCTTGATGATGAACAGCTTATTTTGGCTGTCAGTGAGCAGTGGAACGTTGCGATGACTCGGGGCCCAATTGACGAAGAGCTTCCCTCTCTCAGCATCTTTGAATGCATGACCAGCTTGATCAACAGAGCAATCCATGATAGATCTTGGGTTTTCAAGCATAAAAACATCTGCATTCCCTATTATGCAGCTCCTATTGTGGGCTCTTACACAATGAACAGAGCTGATTTCGCAGTGAGGGCAGTCGATTCTGGCGTTGTGCTGCCTCTGTTGGAGCTCTTGAGAGGGGAGATGAGTTGGGTGGAGCAAAGGGTAGCCATTAGGGCACTTGGTCATCTTGCAAGCTATGAGAAGACGTTTAAGGCCATCGCGGTTTATGAAGAGGAAGTTGTCTGAGTTAGCCATGGATTTGGCCTCGTCTTGCTCGGAACAAGTTTACAGCAAGTTTGTTGGAGTTGAGCACAGGAAAAAGAGAGTCAAGTATCACTGTGATTTACTCACAAGAGGCGATGGAGGGGTCGAGATGGAGAATCGAAAAGCTGAGGAATGGGCTAGCCAGCGGCAGTGTTGAGATATAGTGAGGCTCTAGAAATATGCCCATTAAGGCTTAGGAAAGAACGAGCTGTACCGTAAAGATGGTGCCATTAGTGATGCGACGCGCGCTCTTTGCCCCTCGTCACCTCCAAATTCTCATGGTGGTAGCCTATGGATTCAGATCACAGGCTTATGACAAAAAAGGGATGGCTAAGGAGAGCTTGATGGACTGCATAATCTTCTGCATCAAATCAGAGGCTGCTAATGGCCTCAGAGTTCCTTACTGCGCGGTGCGTATGATCAGCAAGCAGATGGAGTCAACTTGGCTTTTCAGAGCAGCACGGATGAAGGAGCCATTGTTCCACCATGCTAAGCTGAAAAGGGAAAGCAAATAAAGGAGATCAATGCAGCAAGATTGACTGTGCACAACGAGAACAATACATCAGTTAAGTTAATTATATATGTTACATATACTTACCATCTGATCATCATCAACTCAAATATTCCCTTGCAATAAATCTCTAGGCCTGTCAACAATTTTGGAAGAATGAAAGATTACATTGGAAGGAAAAAAGGTGGAGAGAGCTGATGCCATCACTCATATTATTAAAATTAATAAATTTTTAAATGATCACAACTTTCTCATTTTTAGTTCAATTTGGAAACAAGAGACATTTATTTCAATATTTTGAACTAAAGGACTCCAAATGAACATATCTCAAAACTGTGATCTTTCTATAAAAACCATGACATAAAATTACAAAGATGCCTATTCTAGTTCAAACATATACATATCCAGATGCCCAGAAATGATTATATAAGATATGTACAAGCTTGTCGTTGATACATGAATCCGTATCTTTGCCTCGGTTCAATGGCTGAACCTCTTTGGAAGGAGTCGCATAGGAATGCAACACTTCTCAAGAGGAAAAGACTTCAACTATCAATACAACAACAGAATGGTACAGCAACCCAGACAAAAAGAAACAAATCCAGGTAGTGGGACTGCTTGAGGTTGTGGGTGTTGCCAAACTAGCTCTGCCACAATCATAAATTCTAAATTACACTTCTGATTCAAAATAGTTCTACAAATGCTGTATGCATAAACACTTATCCGCCATCTTTCGCGATTTCCACAGATGAATCCTAAATTAGAATGAAGAAACAGAGCTCCTCCTTAGATTGCACGGCAAGCCAAAAAAACTGCAGTAGAGATAATACGATGAGTTTATTATAACTGCAGATTAACTTTGACAAAGTTATCTCAAACATCATTTCTTCGATATTACTAGTATGGATAATCTTATATATACACCTCCCATAGGGGAAAGAGGGGAGCAAAAACACAATATAGAGCGATACTAAAATATATGTACTACGAACTCGAGGAGACAAATTAGATTCTCACAATAAGAACTCTACAACCATTATCAGATAGCAAATGATGTCAAATCTGAAGTTTCTTACTGAATCACTACAAAATTAAACAGTAACCATATAGCAACTAAGGAAAAGCTAATTAGCGGGCTCACCAATTAAGCAGAGTATGAGAACCACGGAGAATATAAATGGGGCAGGACGGTTATATTGGACATAGTATTGGGATCTCTGAAGCTGTCTCTGGATGCAACCATACCAACCATACCACTGTTTGTCATAATCGTCGCAGCCATCAAGGCAACTCTTACTCTTCTCATAGCACATATTAATGCCCTGCATGTTCAATGAAAATCATTAACAATCCATAAAAAACTCAACTAAATGAAAGTATACTAAGGATAAGAAGATAATGGTAGAAATTATCCAGGAAAAATTGATTACTGACTCGAGTCAAATCCTGGGCTCTAGGTAATGTAGTACCAGCTTCTTGAGGTCTATCTGTAGTCTTTAATTTCTTGTAACCATTCTTTGACCACTTCAGTTGAGACATGGATGATTCCATGCTATTCAAAATTCCTGAAAAACTAGGTATCTTTCGTGGGGGTAGATGATCAGGCCTTGCACAGGATGGATCATGCAGAATATCATCAGCTACAACAATTTTCCAGGTGCCAATGTCAGCACTTGCACTAGCTGTCCTTCGATGACCTGGAAACTTCTCTCCCTTATCATCCACTTGAGCCAATTCAACCAAATGAGATGAGCTCCTCGAACACTCATTATTCATTGGTTGATCTCCCTCTCGTGATTTTTCCAACCCTTGCTCCCTAGCATGAGATTTTCCCAATGCTTTTTTTGTGGAAGATAATGGTGATCCAGAAAGGAATAGTGCAAGCTCATTTCTTTCTCCCTCATCCAGCCGTACCCAAGGCAACGGTGGCTTGCCTTTTCGTACTACAGATTCAGTCAAAGATGTTTCAGCTTTTTTAATTTTATCTTCTATAGCAAGAATGAAATTCTGATGTCTGTCCTTATCATCATCAGCCGAGCTACTACTTGGGTAACTCGATATCACAGCACGTCCAAATTCATCCAACTGCAATATACATCACACCCACAAGTACATCACCGTTCAGCAAAATAAACAATTCTCAATACATGAATTCACACCATAAAAACATAATGCACCCGAAGTCTTCACCATGGCATAATTACATGAGCACAGAATAAGCAAATCACCTGCCACTTGGTAGTGCCAAGGGTTGTTTGAAGATCTCTCCGAAGCTCATCTAAATTCCAAGAACCCGAGGCATCTTTACTTGCATGAATCCATGTTCTATACGTTGACTCCATCCTTCACAACAAAACATATAAATTCTATGACGACAACACAAAGATTGCTAAATTGAAACATTTACAAACACGAAACAATAATTCCGCCAGAGAAAAACATTTATTCGAAAAGTATGAGAAGAAATGGGAAAAACCCTTGTATGAACCTGTCGGAAGATTCCTGAACGTCCTCCGCAGCAGAGAAAAACGGATCCTTTTCCCATCTATCAAATGTTGAAGTCATTTTCTCCCACGAGAAGTCACAGGCCCTTTAATTAAAATTTACAAACTGGAGCCAAAAATAAAAAAATGGCGCACAAGAAAGATACAAAGAATACAAGATAAACCAAACCCTAGCTGGCGCTGATCAATCTTAACCCTAAAAGCAATTGGGCGAAAATGTTCAACAAATTGGGAAATTATCGAAATAATTGGAAGAAAAAAGGCAGTTTTTTTCTGGGATTGGTAGATTAATTATGAAATCGTGGAGATGCAACTGCGGCGAAAGATATGATTTTTCTCAATTATATGAAGGGAACGGCGTCGTACGCGGTTCTTGGTGGCTGGAATTGGATTAGATCGTGGTAAACGGTCAAATGATTATATATTATTATTATAGAAAAATATATATATTTCTTACAAATGATATATTTTAATTAAATAATACTCCCTCCGTCCCAAAACAGTTGTCTTGTTTTCCTTTTTCGTCTGTCCCAAACAATTGTCTTCTTTCCTAAAATGGAAAATTTATACACACTCACTAATAAAATACTAATTTTCTCTATCTCTACTCGCATTGGTATCTGTGTCATTTCCAAACAAGACAATTGTTATGGGACGGAGGTAGTAAGAAATAAATATACAGAAATTAAATTATTACTATCAGAAACAAAAAAAGAAAAAAATTTAAAATATTAAAATATTTTAACTCGAGAAAATGTAAAAATCAGCACAATCAAAACCCTCTTCTTGTAACTGGCGGCAGACGGAGGGTTTAAGGCGGAAGCTGGCGGCGCGGTAATGGCGGAGAACAAAGAAGAATCTCTCTGCGAGGCTGCGCGAAACGGCGAGATTGAGAGAGTAAATTCTCTGATTGCAGCCGGAGCTGATGTCACCTACTTCGACGCTGATGGCCTTACGCCGCTGATGCACGCCGCCAGAAATGGCTGCTCGGAGGCGCTCAAAGCGCTTCTCGATAGCGGTGCCCCGTGGAATGCTCTTTCCCCCTCCAATCTCTCCGCCGGAGACTTTGCCATGGAAAATGGCCACCAATCCGCCTTCGACATCCTCCTTAATGCCGGTCTGTCAGTTGCACTGAATTTCTGACTCTTTTCTTATCCGCTTGATTTTCTCGTATCAGCGTGTGTTCATTGGACTCGATAAAGAAGGAAGCTAGCATTATTTATTTTAGTTTGAAATGAGTTAACACTTTTAGCAATTGCACCATAACATGAACTCGGCTATTGCTTTCCAAGATGCCAGTTATGTGATACAAGTAGGAGAGAAAAGAATTTGAAGATTTGTCACTGCGCTCTATTTTTTAGCATGATCGTGTATGCTGCCACTTTGAGATGAGCTGCTGTATCTATGAAAAATGGTGAAATAAGTTTAATATTGTTATGAATCTATGATTGTGTGATATTTATGGCTGTACCCTGAAATGAGAGGCATATTATTCGAACCTGAGAGATTGGATGCTTTTTTTTTTTTTATCTAAACACATTAAATCTCCCTGTGTCCAAGACAATGTTGCACAATTTGTTTATGCTGGATAAAAGCTAGTGATTCTTCTTAATGGTTTATAACATAAAATTTTGGGATGATAATCTCAGTATGCAACCAGTTGGCGTGTATGGACATGGCACAGATGCATATATTCCTGTATTTTCCCCTTGGTCTTGTTGTTGTATGATCTGCTGCACAATTTCTCACCCTATCTATGCCTCATAAACCGGAGCTTTTGTCAGAGAATTTGCCTTTGAGAAGGCACAGTACAACTATGAGGCATCATAGTTATAGTTTCTTTCAAGATATTAGGTCTCCACTATTCTTTCTATGCAACGTTTTTGGATTGATAGAAACATATTTGATAATTTGCAGGCATTCAAGCTGAATTAGTTCTTGGAACCATAGCGAGGAAAAACAATGAAAAGGGTAATCCCAACGGGGATTATTTGGACGATAGGGTTACATTTAGTGAGGATAGAATAATGGATGCAGAAAGCAAGGCTATCATGATGGCCTGGGAGGGACCTCTAATGGAAGCTCATGCTAAAGCAGTTTGTTCAGGAGGCGGGCACATATTGAACATTGGGTTTGGCATGGGTCTCGTGGACAGTGCCATACAGCAATATGCACCGGTGTCACACACTATTATTGAAGCTCACCCAGAAGTCTACAATCGTATGCTTCAGACCGGGTGGGGCGAGAAGAAGAACGTGAAGATAGTCTTTGGCCGCTGGCAAGATGTCCTTCCTCAGCTGGAGTCATATGATGGTAACACTAACAAATGCAGATTAAAGTCTATTTTCGTATTTCTTATGTAAGATCTAGTAGTGTTAACTTTTCCACTTTTTTTCAGGGATATTCTTTGACACATATGGGGAATATTACGAAGATATGAGAGAGTTTCATCAACATCTTCCACAACTATTGAAGCCTGGAGGAATATACTCATTCTTCAACGGACTCTGCGGGGGTAATCCCTTCTTTCATGTTGTCTACTGTCAGTTAGTGTCACTGGAACTGGAGATGTTGGGTTACTCGACGCAGCTGATACCCTTACCGGTGAAGGACTGTTTAGGGGAAGAAACATGGGAGGGTGTGAAACACAAGTACTGGCAGTTGGATACTTATTACCTCCCTGTTTGTCAGGCTAAGGATGATTCTGACTCATAATCTTCACAATTCCTCATTCAACTGTGCTTGACTTGAATTGAATGTAGACTCACCATCTGGCATATGATAATGAAGCTCTCTCTCTGTCTCTAGTTTTTGGACCTTCTCCGATGTTGCATTGCAGCTCATTGATGTAAGTGAGAGTATAGCTCTAATTTTTCAATTTTGTATAATAGGAACTCCAGATTTTCTGTTTTATTTTATTGTGTAA
This sequence comes from Plectranthus barbatus, assembly GCA_026898455.1. Lineage (NCBI taxonomy): Eukaryota > Viridiplantae > Streptophyta > Magnoliopsida > Lamiales > Lamiaceae > Plectranthus > Plectranthus barbatus. The sequence continues at coordinate 146,489 of JAPKLW010001200.1, forward strand.
TGATAACTAGTGTGTTTGTTTTCTTGGATATGTCCTCTTCTTCAAACTGGAATTATTTATTTTCCAATTTATATATGTTTTTACAGGAAAATTGCTCTGGCATTACATTTGGCAGATTAATCTTTCAATTCTTTGGCTTAAAATCTGATTTTTTTTTTTCTTGCAAAACAACTGAAAACTGAAAAAAAAAAAAAAAAAACTATACAAAACAAATAATGCAAACAAAAATAATATTTCCTCCGTCCCGGTTATTAAATATTTTATTGTTGAGTGTGGATTTTTGGAAATGGGCCAATTTAGTTGGGACGTCCGATTTTTTTAAATGGGCCAATTTAGTTGGGACGTCCAATTTGGTAAGAGGGTCTATTTTGCTGAGACGGGGGAGTAGAACACATTGAAAACCTAACATGAGTTTGAAAAGGGTATCTAAGAATTCATGCCAATTGAAAAAAAAAAAAAAAATTCATGCTAATTGTTAATTTGGAAATTTATGTTTGAGATCTTGAGGAAAAATACTATTAGTGGGTTTCTAAAATAACCTACTAAGGAATTATTTTAATTGACTAAAAAACTATCAAGAAAATCTGATTTATTTTTTATTCTTGTAAAATTACAATTTAATTCCTGTAAAAGGCTTTTTAAATTGCTTTTATATCGTGCAATTGTGAATTTTATTTTTTTTAGAATATCTTTTAATTCCTTTAAAAAATGCTTTATATGGAGCAATTGTGCCGCTGCAAGTCAACAAAAATACCAAAAAGAAAAGGAAAAAAAGGAAGAGGGAGAGAGAGAGAGAGGGGGGCTCGAAGCCATGGGTGGAGGCAATGGGCAGAAGGCCAAGATGGCTAGAGAGAGAAACTTGGAGAAGCTCAAAGGCCCGAAAGGTATCTCGATTTTTGTAGAATTTTTGTATGTTTCCTCTTTTTTATGGTTGGGACCAGAATTGTTTTCCTTCGTATTGAATTGATCGATAGTACGTGTTTGATTTTGATCATCTGTGCAGGAAGTCAGCTTGAAGCCAACAAGAAGGCTATGAGCATCCAGGTTTTTTTTAATATTTCTTTTGTTATTTATTGTAAATTTTAATTTCTACTATATGAGAATTGCAGATCCACCTTAATTATTTCGATTTCTTCATTTCTCTTGAAATTTTTAGGGTAATTTTGTGCCGAATTATGCAATATTTGATTTTATTTTGTGGTTTCTTATGGTTGTTTTGTGTGTATTTTGCTGTGGATTGGTAAACTTTTCGATGAAAGGGCTGATTTTGAGTTCTGTAGATGTTGTATTGCTCATTATTAACTCAACTGTTGAAAATTCATAGTTTTTAGTTAGATATAGTTTTGTAAACGTCACAGAAACAGATTATAATATACATATTTTTTTTATTTCTTCTCAGACTTAGCTTAGTTGTCTGCATATGTAGGCCTGAGTTGTGTTGAAGAAAAACTTTGATAATACTTGAATTTTATGATTACTGATTACATGTGATAAATCCTGATTACATGCTACAAAAGCAATTGAGGCAGAAAACTAGTTCAGATTGGATAATGCTCCAGCATTTTTAAGGATTAATTTGATTAGGATGGATTGAGTTTCTGTTGGGCTGCATCATGCTGCAGACACTCTCAGTAATAAGTGTAGATGATTGAGAATTTTTAGGGTAATTTGGTTCAGAATTATGCAATATATGATTTTGTTTTGTGGTTTCTTATGGTTTTTTTGTGTGTAATTTGCGGTGGATTGGAAAACCTTTCAATGAAAAGGATGATCTTGAGTTCTGTAGATGTCATATTGCTCATGATTAACGTAATTGTTGAAAAGTCTTAGTTTTGATTCAGTATTAGTTTTGTAAACGTCACAGAAACAGACAATCATAATTTTTTAAAAACTTTGATAGTACTTGAGTTTTATGATTGCTGATTACATATGATATCCTGATTAAATGCCACCAAAGCAATTGAGGCAGAAAAGTAGTTTTGATTCCATTCAACTCTAGCATTTCTAAGGTTTGATTTGACTAGGATGGATTGAGTTCCTGTTGGGCTGCACCATGCTGCAGTCGACATCCTCAGTAATAAGTGTTGGATGATTGAGAATTGTCTTCTACAAATCCAAATCGTGGAATGTGGGCTTGTCTCATATATAAACATCTCTCTTTTCTTCCTCTTCCCTGACATTAAGAATGGCTTATTCCACAGTTATTTTAACTCAGTTTCATTGAGTGGAATTGTGGTGCAAAACTGCGTTGCGTAGACTTTGGTGAGGGAGGAAACTTAAAGACAGTATAGATGTTGGATCATGATGCATATTTGAATGTACCTGCTACTAAAAACAGAAGGCTGTTGGTATAGAAGCTTAAAAAACAATATAACTATCACATGAAGCATTACGGTTCTGTATCACACGATTCTCTTTCCAAACCCAGTACATATCTAACTTTGGTGTGGTGAAATTATAGATTCCAACACCCTGTTTATGTAAATATGGAACTCCTATCCAACCCTGATGAGATGATGGTCTTGGATAATGTGTCTTAACTCTTGATTCTATTGTTGTTAACTTCTGTGTCACTGGTTCTGAACTGCAGTGCAAGGTTTGCATGCAAACTTTTATTTGCACTACTTCGGAGGTGAAATGCAGGGAGCACGCAGAGGCAAAACACCCGAAGGCCGATGTCTACGCTTGTTTTCCCCACCTGCAGAAGTGATATGGTGAAATGGAAGCATTGGTTTCTCAACAATATCTGGAGTCTGTCAGTTTTCAATTTGAAGCTGTTTCATTATCTTTACTGAGATTATGTCACCTTTTGATGGTTTGAGTTGTATTCAAACTCTATGGAACTTGTTCACACTGCCTCAGTCTATATTATATTATCTGCTCAATTTGACAGTTGATATGTTTAATGATTTCTCTCAATATCATTCATTCACTAATTTATGTATTTACTTACAAAAATTTGAAAACATACAAATGATGTATTTCTCTCTCTTTTTTATTTATAGGTATACATTAATTTTAAAATTACACATTCACTCACTCACACACCTAGATGTCCTCGGGAAAGTTCGAACTTGTAATCTCTCAATCACATGCAAGGTGTTTTAACTAGTACAATCTGAGTGAATGGTCAGTCATGTATTTCTTGCCAACAAAGATTGTAATCAAAATATGTAAAATTTGCACGAAACAAATCCATGCTAATGTGCCTTGGATGATCCATATCTCAGGGTCAGCACATTGAACTATCATATTATAGTATTTTCTTCTATAATAGAATACACTAATCTAAATTACACCCTTCTTAGACATACTCATTAAAATTTGAAGTCATGATATATTAGAAGTAAGATGCTTAAATCATTTACACCCTGAACTCGAGATACTATAGTCTTTTAAACAATACCTGTGTTTCCATAGCAGTATCATCGACAAAAAAAAAATGAGTATAAATCAATAGCAGCAAGACTGACAAAGCCCCAAACTACCAATTGAGTATAGGTCCATAATATACAATCTTTTAACAATGTAGGGAAGAAAAAATGGAGAACTGAAGCTCCATCTGCCCCAAGGAAAGCCGTCTGGGATTAGATTACCATATTCATACATGAAAAAATGATGTAAAAACTCAGCTATTGTATCCGCATCCTGCTATTTTCCGCAGCCCTCACTTGGTTAAAGTATGGATGAGCCTGAAAAAGAATGAACAAGTGCTTTAATACTAAATGAAAGGAGTTCTATCATTTCAGGACCTGAAAGATAGTTTAATTATCGATTTAGGCCCGAAAGATTAATTCTCAATTCAGGACGCGAAAGATCATATAATTCTCAATCCAGAACCTCAATATCAGGTCCTGGATTGAGAATTGTTCGATCTTTCAAGTCCTGGATTGACAAATCATCTTTCGGGTCCTGAATCGATAATTAAACTATCTTTTGGGTCCTGAATCAATAATTCTCCTAAACAAAAACTAATCTTATCATCAAAAGGATAAACAATGCTTGCATGACAGTTTCTCTTGAACAAGGACAACCCCATTAACCTTATCCAAAAGATATATGAAGCCAATACTTTTGTTGGTAAAAATTAGTTAGTTGTTAGATGCACGCCATTTATTAGATCAATCACAAATTGCAGAAAGCCTGAGGCAACCATCAATTTCCTCTCATAATGTGAATGATCTGGAAGAGTTCCAAGGGCCAAGCTAGAAGAATTATGGTGATGCAAATTTTTAGCTTTTAAGGTGAAAGGATCCAACACACTGAGGAGATTATTGATGCCCTAAAGCCCTTAAAAATTGGAAAAACTAAAAAAGAGTTGTTAGGTCAATAATTCCGATGGATAAACATACTATGAATTGCTATTACACCTTGTGCTGCTTAAAACAACTGAATATCTAACACTGATTAGAAGTTGTGAGAAGAAAAGCATGGAAAAGACAAACACTCCCACACGGCCACACGGAACAGAAAAGGAAAAACAAAAAAGCAGAAAGAGAAGTACGAGAAGTAGAAGTGAAGAAGCCGTAGTACTACCATTGCTTCTTTGGCTGTAAGTCTGTCTTGATGATCATAGCGGAGAAGCTTATCCAGAAAATCAATGGCCTGCTTGTCGCAGTGTGAAACAAAAAGAATAACATAAAATGTACAAGGGGAATAAAAATAAATCTCATCAAGTTTAAAAAGGCTAAATAACCTCCGGAGAAATGAGATGTTGATTGTCTGAATTAACAAATCTTGACCAGGGTTTCCTACTGTGCCTGCGAAAATAACAACAATAAATCATGCCACACCTGGAGAAGGAAGATGTTTGCATTTAGCAGGATCACATATTAAATTTCATCATTTTCTAGCCATGTAATCAAGAAAAAGGAACATTTTTTACAACCTTCCAACAAGAGCATCAAGTTGCGGATCCAGCTCAAGATGGTACTTGTTTAAATATGCATTCAGCTCATCTGTACCAAGGACCTGAGTCATCAAAGATCATAAAAGTGAGACTTTATTTATGAATGAGAAAACTAACATTCATGTATGAACACATGTTTAAAGCATTAAAGAGCTCTGAGTCTGAACTATATGAATATCTCAGGCTGATAATGGAATAATATTCTATAAATTCTAGAATGTTACGATCAAAAGTTAAGATAGCAGACTAGTTTCTCAAACAAATACAGTAATACTTGCCAGTTGCCAACAATCTCTGAATTTCTTGTCAAGAAAAAAAAAAAGAAAATCTAATATTTAATGAGTAGACTATTAGTATATCTACATCATTCTAGTAAAACGTATACAAATATAGAAGAAAATCATCAATATATGTTCTTTTGAATGCCATGCCATGTGCTGGAAGAAAAATATATGAGAAAGAAATGTTTCCACCAAATACTTCAAGGCCAGAAATGCAACTTGCCAAATGGACATCATGAATCTCAAACAGTTTTGACATATGGAAGTGATTACTATTTAAGCAACACCACCATAACTTTTCATGCAAATAAAACATTATCACAATGTGCACCTCAACTTGAAACTAACAGTAATTTTCTCAATTGCACATTTAGGTCACTATAGATTCACTAAATGACCTGGCAAAAAAGGATAAACTGGGACGTGTATAACTTCCATCGAGAAAATAGGACCTGATTATTTAAAATCCACTGCAGGAGGACTTGACTATTAATAAGAAATCTAGAGGACCCAAATTTACATAAACCAAGGCATTAATGTGTATGACATTCAATGGGAAGTCAAATATATGAATGAATGAGAAACGAACAATAACAATCAAAAAACATTGGACAAATGGATCAGCATATGATAAAACAAAATATCAAGCTTGAAGACAGCTGCCAAGTAAGATAAATAAATCTAGCAAGTATTAATACCTTGGCGATTTTGACAAGCTGGTCTTGGTTATCATGACCATAAAAGAATGGTTCTTTACGAAAAATCTGCAAGTTGGAAATTTGATTGTCCCAGTGACCAAATTAAAAGAAAAAGACAGATGTTAACAAAGAGAGTTCTCACCATTCCAGCAAACATACAACCAAGACTCCACATGTCCAGAGAGTAGTCATACTCTTGCAAATCCACTAGTAGTTCAGGCCCCTTAAAATATCTGAAGGAAAGTTCCAAAGATAAAAAGCCACAGGTCACCAACACAATTTGACACTGACTTAAAAGATAGCAATATGAGAAGAAAAGATAAATCTTTTTTCCCAATCAACCAAAAGTCAGACTGGTGTATGATAAAGCGACTTAAGTGGGATCTCTAGGTATGTTGGCTACAGCATGTATTTTTCAATATGCTAGCTTCCCCAACCCAAGGATAGAAAAGTAGGAAAATTGAGGACCTTGAAGCCACTCTGACATTGTATTCTTTGCGAGGGTGGTAAAATTCAGCAAGCCCCCAATCAATCAGCCGAAGTTTCCGCAACTCATGATCGATCATCACATTATGAGGCTTCACATCTCTATGCATTATCCCTTGTGAATGGCAATAATCCAGTGCCTACAATTTTGAATTGAGAGCAATCTGTTAAACCAAACCAACAGGAAATGTCTTTCCAATTGGACAAATGAACTTTGACACAACAATTCATCCAGAACATTAGAATCACATCTTATATTTCATTAATTTAAAGCAACCCAGAAAGAACTAAGAAGACATATAAACTGATCGTTAATAAATGAAGGAATTAAAATTCAAAATCTAACAACGAAAAGGGAAGTAGAGAAATGCGTGTTTGTAACAAGACAGTAATGAGACCTTGAGAAGCTCGTAAATGTAGTAGCGTATATCATAATCAGTCAATGTTGGGTACAAGACTTTAAAATCGGAGCTGTTCACATATTCAAACACCAAGCTAGGGGTCTTCGAGTGCTGATCTCTAACTATATCTAGAAGCTTCACAATATTTGGGCCTCCACACAGATTTTGAAGTATCTTTATCTCTCTCTTTATCTGCACCATTCAATAAATAATCAACAAGCAGCGTAGACAACAAATATATGCAAAAGAAAAGTTGCGCTATCACTTGAACTCGATAGATTTTCAGAATTCAGAGATTTGAGGATGATAGTATAATTAAAAATCAATAACTGATGTGTTCTAACTCAAACCGAGAAGTGGTTCATCAAATTTGAAGAAGCACCAGTATATTCACAAAGAAGTTCTAGAATGCTTCGGACTTCTGTCCCAAAAATAAACTAAATGAAGTTATAAAAGAAACCCATGCAACAAATGGTGTATATAGCAGCAAACAGAAGTGCTGAATCCAGGAGGGTGAATAACATCAATATAACTCCCATTCCCAAAGCAGAAAATGTCAAATATATTTCCAATAAAGGGAAATTCAGATAAGACATTAACATAGATAACATAACACAATGTCGATAATAAAGATGCCCAAATGTGACTACTGTGAGATTTTCACACATATAGGCCCACTATATGAAGATATTACATTACTTTAGAGATACTACTCATAATAAGGTGTCTAACTACAAAACTGTAACATCTGCATTCTTTCTTTTCAGAAATAATACACTTACCTTCTTCTTCTTGACTGGTTTGAGGATTTTGATGATGCACCTTTCATTATTTGTCACATTTATACCTTCAAAGACCTCACTGTATTTCCCCCTTCCCACTTTTCGAACAACTTCATAATCATCTTGATTGCTGAATTTACATGGGAAACACAATCATGTTACTGAGACAAAAACAAGAGTACAAGACCTTCTAAATACAAAAGGTTTTCATTCAGCAATGCAGAAACGAAACATTCAAGATGAACTAAACATATCACCTTTACTGTACCGGACCTGCAATATGCTACAACAACTAGTTTACGGAAGGTCAAGCTCAAAACAGATAGAATCATCCAACTCCCCCAGTCACTAATAGATATGACGTTTCTTTAAAAACCAACACTTAAAACATTTACCACGTCCCACCACATTTTCATCAACTTCACTCGGAAAATCCCCATTACTTAGCAGCAACTTGCTCAATCAATTTAAGGAATCCAAGAATGCGAAACGAGGTGCATAATTTTGCACCTAAAACATCAAAATTTAACCACTAAAAAAACAATACCTGCTGAAATCAACTCCACGTGCAACTTCATTTAAAAGACAATTGATAAAGGAAACTCGAAATGATAAAAAAGGGAAATTGATTGTTTATGTGAATAAGACATTGAAATTACCCCCATTGAACGTTGAGAGACTCGTAATCCCAGTAATCTCGGGGACGTTCAACGTTGACGTCAGCATATACTCGAGCTTCCGACATCACAGGCTTCGGCGGAGGAATTTGCCGGCGTAGATTTCGTTTTTGCGCCTGCCTTCTCTTTTTTTTCTTTTTTTTTTTGTTTACATTTTATTCTTTTCTTTTTTTCTCTTCAACGAGGGTTTTTTTTTTTTTTTTTTTTACATTGAAAATTAATTTGTTTGGGCCTGGAGCTGATAGATAGCCCTGTTGCCGGTTTTCAATTCCAGTCATTTAAATTTATTATATACATATAATATAATGTTTATTATTTATTCATTTTTCAGCGCAAAAAAACTAAGAGAAAAGAATTATTTTTTAAATATACAATTTATAAACACATCGTAAATAATAATAATAATAATAATGTGTGTAGTTTTAGTAAAAAAGAAAAGGGTAATTATGTTAATCTATCCTACACTTTTACAATTTATGGAATTCTTCCCATTCTTTCAATTTTATGGAATTATATCCTACATTATGTTCTATTATGTAATTCTATCACAAATTGCCACATCATATATTAGTTGTCATATCATTCTTCCACATAAGCTATTAGGATTTAGGGATGACATGGACCGATGATGTGGCACTAAGTTTTAATTTTTTTAATTTATATTTTTAATAAAAAACTAAATTTATTTTTGTAAGCTAGTTTTTTTAATTTAAATTATTTTTTTACTTTAATTTTTTAATGTATAAAATCGAAAAATTGATGTAACCCAATTCATTTTAAACTTAAATACATTATTTTAAATTTTTTATTATTAATTATTCTTATAAAACTAATTTTTAATCAATATTTAGCAACATAATTGAACAATAACATAAATCTTATATATAAATAATAAAATAAATTTAAAATATTAATATGAATTATAATTAAAATAATGACTATTATATAACAGTTATTATTAAAATCATTACATCCTCTCATCTTTAGATTTATCATTAATTGTAATTAATATAAAATATTTTCTAAATAATCAATTTAATTTAAAAAGAGGTTTTTATAATAATTTCTAATAGTAAATCTAAAGACGAGAGAAAGTAATAGTAGATTTTTAATTTTAAATCTAAAGACATTGTAATAAAAAATTTATTTAGAAAATATTTTATAATAATTACAATTAAATGATAAATCTAAAGATGAGAGGATGTAATGATTTTAATAATAATTGTTATATAATAGTCATTATTTTAATTATAATTAATATTAATATTTTAAATTTATTTTATTATTTATATATAAGATTTATGTTATTGTAATTCAGTTATGTTGCTAAATATTGATTAAAAATTAATTTTATAAGAATAATCAATAATAACAAATTTAATAATATTGTATTTAAGTTTAAAATGATTTGGGTTACATCAATTTTATACATTAAAAAAATTAAAGTAAAAAATTAATTTAAATTAAAAAAACTAACTTACAAAAATAAATTTAGTTTTTTTATTCAAAGTAAAAATTACAAAAAATAAAATAAAATTTAATGCCACATCATCGGTCCATGTCAGCCTAATAGCTTACGTGGAAGAATGATATAGCAACTAATGTATGATGTGACAATTTGTAATAGAATTACATAATAAAACATAATGTAGTATAGAATTTCATAAAATTGAAAAAATTGAATAGAATTCCATAAATTGTAAAAGTGTAGGATAGATTAACATAATTACCCAAAAAGAAAATCACATGAAAATAATGTATTGACAAACAACTCAAAAATCCATCCATCGCCACAGCATCACAAAATCGTAAGAAAATAATCCAATTTCATTAAGATGTTATAATAAGTAAAATCTGCCATTAAACATGTAAAAGTAAACTAAAACACAAAATTGTGTATTTATTTTAATGGCAATACACACACAGATAAAACTCCTTTATTCATACTGAACAAGATAATACTGCTATTTCTGATTTTGAAGCTAAACTATACATGGATACTCATGCACTGCTTGTCATCACGTCCAAGCTGCAGCCATGCACATCAGAGATTCTCCGGGGGTGGAAATAACCCGAGTCAGACGCGCTTTGGTGGAACGTAAGGCACATGCTCGTCTGCACAGATGTTCTGCAAGATTTCGAAATTTATGCAAAACTAGCTCAGAACAAGTTCAGAGAGAAGCTCCAAGAATCAACATATTATCGATCACAAGAAACTTAACTTATGAATTGAAAAGTGATTACTGAAAGCAAATGCATACTCAAAAGCTGAAGGTAGGCATAAGGTTTCAAAATGAGAAAAAAGAGAGAATTTTGTTGAATGATTATTACTAAACCAGCAAAATCCATGGGTGAATGAATGATTGTTGTCCAAACAAGTAAAAGGAATTTGCTATCATAGAAATGAAATACTTGGCACCAGAATCTATCTATTAATCAGATGTAGCTTTCTACTCTCAAAAGAGAGGTGGTAAATAGCTCTAGTTTAATTGTTTGAACATGGGATGGGAAACAGAAATTTGCACAAGAATATAGTAAAATGGCAGCCCTGTTTGAAACTGGATATGGTGGAAAAACAATACACAAAAGAATGGATTAATTTACAATAAGATCTATTTATATAGTAATATAGCGTACCTGCAAGTCATGAGGAAGTGCTTCAGAGACTGCTAGAGTGTAACAACCAGGAACAAATTTTCCTGAGAATTTTAAAAAGGACACACGAAAGATACATTGAGAATTCGAGCTTTTATCATAACAAACATAAGATTACAGGAAACACAAAATCTGCATCAAAAGAAGAATGGAAAATGGAGGGAGGATGATCTAGTGAGCATCATCTAATACCCTACTTAAAAAATTGTCGACAGACTACTGCATACAATTCTGGGAATTTCATCCACTCTTTAGTGTAAAAAAAAAACAGGCGCCCTTCACAGTTTTCTATAACATCATTACCAAATCACATAACTATTTGGCATACTCTCTATTTTCAGATCCTAATCATATCAGTTTTTATAGAAAGGTTCCTCAGAGAGAAAGGATGCAACGCCATAACTGACAGAAAGGAAGAAAATGAAAAATGATGCACATACATGATTTACAGGGATATTATGGCTACCAAATGGATGTATCAAACCTTTATAACAGATCTTAAAATACATGTATATTAGAATTCACAGAGCAAAATGTCATTGTTCTATAAAGTTACAGCAACAATCACTATGAGACAAAATGTTTGAATACAAGAATTCTCTAGAAAAAATCCAGGAGCCGCTATGGAAAAAGACATGATACACAAAAATAGCCAGAAGGAGAGCAATACATGTTAATAAACAACAATGCTAAATAACCATTTCTATATGCAGCAAATCGAGCAATCAAAAGAAACACTTGTAGAATTCTTTCCACAAAAGCAATTTTCTCCATCATGCTCAATATGGATGATTCCCATCTTACAAATAAATTCCTAACGAAATTATTCATCAACTCTCCGAGCTCGTTATCATACAGAAAAGTTACTTCATCATCAGCATTATAAATCATATGAACCCAAAAAATACATGAAACTATAGATGCTAGTCGAGAGACACGTACCGATACGTAGCCAACGGGCAGCCCAGCTTCTTGTAGGATCCGGAGTCGAAATTATCCTGAATTTATAAAACAGCGTTGAAGCATTCATCAATTTCCGTTTTGCTTTCTTTTTAGCCACATTCAGCAATTATTCATAAAAAAATTTAAAAAAAAGGAAATAGATAAACGGTAAACTAGAGAGAGACACAAAGTACCCATTAAAATTGGGGGTTGTGCAGTCGACAACTCGTTCGTTATCGTCCTCCATCTGAAAGAATGGGCAGTTCTCACATCCAGATTCTCTAAACTGCAACAACGTAGTGGTAATGACAGTAAGTACACCGCCATATATAAACATAAATATATAGAGAAAGATAACCTGATCATAAGTTTTGACAAGACGACAGCGGAGGCATGCCCTGAGTTCTTGCCCAAAGCTTGTGGGCAATTGCGCCGCCACCACGCCGTCACCTCTCCCACCGCGACTCATCGGAGTATCTCAACGTGGCAAAAACAAACCTCTTACAATCCTGAATGCTGGCGAAAAACAACGAACGTAGTTGCAGAGAGTTCCAAAATTGATTCGGTAATCGCTTATCGCTGATTATTTATACTCCTAATTGTTTGTCGAAACCGACCTCGCATGAGAAGGCGGGTTGTGGGCCGGGCTTTACCAAGCCAGGGCCCATGATGGATTCTCATTTTCCTAGCTAAAATATGTAATTTTATAATAGTTAGTATTATAAAAATAAAAACTTAATACTCCATCCTTTCCATAGAAGGAATCCCACTTTGACTAGAGACACGATAATCAATATTTATGGGTGTAGTGGAATTAATATTTTATTGACACGAGATAATTTTTTCCATTTTTGAAAATGAGACTAATCTAATAGGACAGACGAAAATAGAAAATGAGACTACTTCTATTGGACGGAGGGAGTATAATATATTGTTACAAAACTCGCTTGTAATTTGAGAAAATTTTTATCATGATAAGGTAATATACACCCAGATCTCCAATCGATGTGAGATAAAACACATTAACTCACGTGCAACATGGAACTATTTATATCACAAACCCCTAACAACTACTATTGGAGAATTTATCATCGAACTTGGTTCTCTCATACCATATTAAGATTTTATTTTCTCATTACAAGCCGGTTTTGTAAGGAAACAAAATGGGATTTTTATATATATAGAATCAAATAAATATTAGAAATTATTTAAAACATAACTGATTTGTGATAGGAAGTGTTGCTTTTGTGTCCCTACATAAGCATTGGTTCTGCTCTCTTTCCAGTAGAGATTGAAAGTGAAAAATAGAATCATTTTCTAGAAAAACAAAAAGGGTCATTTCCTTAGAATCTCTCCACTCTTTGCCATCATTTGCTAATGAGGATTTGTTTGCAGTAAGTCACCCCTTGCTTAGTTTAGAGATTCACCTACTGCTCTCACTAACCATCTAAATCCTCGTGTTCTTATTTTCAACGTGTGAGCTAGCTCGTCGAATATTCAGTATTGATATTAATTTTTAAGAAGTTGTAATTTTAAAAGAATAGTTGAAAAAGGGAATAGATGTAAAAAGTAATTACAAATATCTTTTATTACTTTAAGATTTTTGCTTCTTAAAAGGAAGAAATTTCATATATTTTTTTAACACTTATTTGAGGTGATGAGCTCTTCGAAACAGTTCTGGCAACTTACCATACTCAGATGATTTTAGCAGACTCCATAACTGGGCTTGAGCCATTCGGGCCGGGTTGCATTAGTGGGCCAAAATTCCCTTTCCTTAGTTGATCAAAAATGACCTATTATTTTTTGGATACTCATTTTTATTTTTATTTTTACATATACTTGAAACCTAGACTACAAGTTATAACAACCACCAATCCAATATATATTGAAAAGAGCATCTTCTTCTAATTACCTAATAGCTTTCTATCGATGAGAGAGAAGAGCTTCCAAACTAACTAATTAAACACCACATCCAAATATATGTCTGCGGGTGAGCAACAGCCGATTCTGTTTGAAAATCGAAACCGTCCAAACCATCAAATCAAAAATTTTAAAATTCAGACCAAACCAAACCGAAAATATTCTACAAACTGAACTGAAATCGAACCACACCGAATTGGCGGTTTTGGTTCAGTTTCAACCGAACCAAAACTGGCGGTTCTAATTTTAACCGAAATTTTCTGTACATTTTCATAAAATACTTAAATTATAACATATATATTTAATGTTCCAACATTTATAAACTTGAAAACAATTCAAATGTACAAATCTAAATCCACAACTTCAGCACAAATCTAAATTCAAATCCACAAATTCATAACCAAATCGATCAAAACAGAACCAAACCGCCCGAACGAAACTGCCATATTTCGGTTAAAACCGAAGCAAACTAAATTTTGACGGCAAAAAATCCAAACCGAATCGAACTAAAATTAATATATAAAATGAACCGAACCAATCAATTTACGATTTAGTTCGGTTTTCAGTTCGATTTTGTTCACTCCTAAATATATCTATTCACTAATTCTGTAAAATATACAGACAACAGTGGCATGCATGTATTATTTAATGATATAAGTCTATAACAGAAAAATCACATAAAATATGTATGCATGTTTACTACATCACTATGATATAATAGCAAACCATTGTATTTTAATTTTTGAGTTCGATAATGTTATATCTAAGCATTATATGTGTGTAGAGTATAGAGATGGATAGTTGGTGATCTCATCAATATAATAGTTAGATTCATGATAAAAGTTAGTTTATGTTAAATAAAAATGAATCTACACTATTCATCTAAAAAGTATAATCATAAATTTTTTTTAAAAAAATTCTTCAAAATTTTATACTCACATTACAAATCATATTTAAATAATTAAACACGACGAGAATTATACTTTATTTTTGTAATAAGAATACGAACATAACACAGAAGATAATCTTAGGTGGAAAAAACGCGGGGTGTGAAGCTGCACCCAAAAAAGCAATGGAAAAAGAATAGTGATAGGCAGTAGAGGAGCAGTAGTCACTAAAATTTGCTTTTGAGACTTAGCTTGCAAATTATGGCTCTTTGCATGTGGCCATTTTCCTTTTTTTTGCTGGAAAGTGGAGACTTCAATTTATTCCTTACTCTATTTCCCACTTGGAAGATTACAGTTTGGTCCTATCCAACTCTTTTTCAAAAAAATGGATTTGTAATTAAGGAGATAGTTATGTTAATGTTCAAGTTTTGTTGTTTTTTTAAATAAGAACACTAGATTAAATAGTTGTAAAAATGGAATAATAAACAAATAGAACAAGAATTTACTCTTTTTGCTAGTAGAATTATTGTAATATCTTTAATACTGAAATCAATGTGTCAATGTACAATAAATGAGATCCTATTTATAGAGCTCAAATATAATAAATGCGTCCTTGACGAAAGATGGCAACCTTTCAGCTGAAACGACCGTTCGAACAGTCGCATCCTATTGCTCTAGGTTCGGACCTTGTCACCGAATCAATCATTTGGTCTTGACTTAATTCACTTATCTGGACAGTGTTCCTTGTCCTGGGAGGAAGTAGGGGTGAGAATAGGCTGGGCTATGCTGGACTTTGGTCCTGAAGGTCTGGGTCTGTTATAACTTGAAGAGGCCTAAGTCTGACCTGTTATCTATAGTAGGTCTTTTTGTAGGCTTAAGTCTGGTCTTTTTAATGAAATAGACCTCATTTTTAGCCTGTATAAAGCCTATCGGAACCTACTTAAAATTTATAATGTATATTTTATTTTAAAATTATAAATATGTTATGTCATTTCAATAGCAAATACATTTAGTAATTTAGACAAATACATTATTTAGTAACAAATAATTTATTTAACTTATTTTTTATTCATAAATCATAAATAATTTTTTAAGTCTAGATAATAAATATATTTAGTTAATTATATAATATATGATTATTTTAAAGGCCGGCCTGTTAGGCTTAGTAGGCCTATTTTCGATCCTGAGCCCGGGCCTGCTTAGCTAAATAGACTTTTTAAATAGCCTAAGTCTGACCTATTTACGAAATTGATCTTGCCTGGCCTGACCTGTGGTAGGCTAAGCCGTAGGCCCCTGTCGGGTAGCCCAGCCTATTCCCACCCCTCGGCCCAAAATTCTATCAACCGAAGAGCTTGCATTTGTCTAATTTATAGCTCTTCCTTTTGTAGTGTTTTTTTAAGCTTCTTTTCCGAATTTTCTTTTTTGATGGGTCTCAAAATGAGCTTGTGCATCTTTTGGACACAAACAATTATCTTGCTATTAAAAGTTGGTTATGGTCATTATCTTTAATTAATGTGAGACACATGTAACATATATGCACAAATTCAGAGTCATAAGTTTAATAGATGAATCTTGTATCCATGCAAAGATTAATTTAAGCCTTTTGATTGATCCCTCAATAATTTAGTAATATCCCTAATCATAAACTTTTGTTTTATCATTGTCCTTTTCCGGAGAAAAGATAAATATAAATTCAAACAGATAATATCCAAGCTCGATTGATTGATAAATGGAAAGAAAAGATAGAGAGGTAAAGTTGAATGCAAAATTTCTTGCAACACAAGGCACACCACCTAACCAACGGCCCAGATGCGTTACCTGTGTAGATCAACGGCGATCGCGCGCCATGCATGTGTTTTTGTGGATTATTTATCAAATCAATTCACCATCTAGCTTTTTAGCTGCTTAAAGCTATTGTTCACGGTTCTTCCTCTCATTGTTTTTTCCTTTTTCTTTCCATTTTGGAATTTGCAGCATTTATCAAATCTTATACTAAAAAAGAATTTGAGTAAGTCTCGTGTGAGATGTTTGATTTTTGAGATCAATGGTGAGACATTTGAACTCATTTAGTTTAAAATACATTTTACACAATGTATTTGGTTTGAAATATGCATTATAAGCATAAATTAAATGATTTTAACATAGTAAATGATGAAAGTCCCTTCAATCCGAATGTATTACTCATAAAAAAACCGTATGTGCAAAATTTTCCAAAGAATTTATAACAATAGTAAAATTGACTGATTCCACCAAATATGCTTGTATCCCATCTCTTTATCAAATTCATATTTTTAACCTGTAAAATATATGGTGTTTTTTCAGCGTTATAGTTATAAATTATTTGCCAATTTATTGCTGAGTTATGTCAAATTTAAAAATTCGAAGATTTATACGTTTGCAGCTGAAATTTGTTACGCATTTATTATGAGAAAAATTTAGGGATGTAAATGAACCAAACTATTCGTGAGCTACTCGGATCTCGCCTTGATAAAAGCTTGTTCGAGCTCGTTTAGAGAAGCTCGTTTATTTAACGATCCAAACTTGAGCATCATAGTATTCGACTCGTGAGCAAACTCGTTAGCTAAAATTAGTAAGAAATATAAAATAGTTTATTTTATAAAAGTAATGTTTTCCATGAATTAAGAGTAACAATAATGATAAGTCTTTCTATCAATGAAAAAATTTAGAATTTGAGCATGAATATGATATTGATTTAGAAATAAATAACTTTTTCTTTCAAAATAATAATAGATATTTTAAATATATTCCAAATTTAGAAAGTTTGTTTAGGCTCGATAAAATTCGTGAACTTCAAAATGTTCGACAAAAAAACTCAAAGCTCGACTCGATACTAAACAAATCAAACTTGAGCATGACATTACTCGGTTCGATTACACCTCGAAAATAATTTCTCTCTCTTTCTCTCACTCATTAGAATTTACACGACAGTTATGCTCCAAAATCTTGATTCTTCATTCGTGTACAGTATTATTGAGTTATATATAAATTCGGCTGCCTTCCCAACGGTCATATGATCCTTCTAAATCCCTCTACCCACTCCTTCCTTAAGCTCACTCCTAATTCCATTTCCTCTCTCTCTCTCTCCCTCACACACAATCCTCAATTTCACGATCCTCTGAAGAATTAGGGTTGCATAATTGAATCGACGATGTGAGATGGTCACTGCCGTTGCATCAACGCCGAAGCAACGGCCGTCGCTGAATCCTAAACGGCCGCCGTTGCTTCCGTCCGACCCCGACAATGCGCCTCCGCGCCGTCCCAAAGCTCGTGAAGTTACCTCGCGTTACCTGTCTCACTCGTCATCGTCATCTTCATCTTCCAATTCTTCTCCGTCAACTAAAACGATATCGTCTTCCTTCGCCTCTGGATCGTCAATCTCCTCGAGAAGGTCTCAATCACCGATGTTAAGCGGGAGAGGCGGCGGCGCCGTCGTCGCCACTCCGAAAACTCAAGAGCGGGCGGTCTCTGCTGAGAGACGTCGGCCGTCGGCTGCCATGGCGACGCAGTCCGGTGCTGAGAAAATGCTGGTGAAATCAGTGCGGAGTTTATCGGTGTCGTTTCAGGGGGAATCGTATTCTTTGCCGGTGAGTAAGGTGAAGCCGCCTCCGGCGGCAGTGGGAACTCCGGGGATTTCGAGGAAGGGAACACCGGAGAGGAGGAAAGCAGGGGCTACTCCGGAGAGGGAGCGAGCGGTCAAGGATAGAGAGAATCCGAGGTCCATCGAGCAGCAACAACATCGTTGGCCTGCTAGATTACGTAGCGAAAATCCGAGTTTGTTGAGTCGAAGTTTGGATTATGGTACTGATAAACTGAAATGGAACGGATCCAGTTCAGCTATAACGGAATTAAGAAAGTCTGTGGATACTGAATTGAAGCTTCAGAATAGAAAATCTGAACATCCGGCAATAAGTGACGTAGGTCGACCGGGATTAGGAGTTTCCTTGAATTCAGGTGTTCAGAAGGTACTAGATCCCGCTCCACCCTTATCAAACAGTGCGTTGAATAAGCCATCGAAAATAGTTTTGGCAAAGAAGTTTCAAAATGATAGTCCTGTATCATCACCGAGAGAATTTTGTTCCAATAGGGGACTATCGCCCCTTCGAGGGGCTACCAGAGCGGCTTCACCAAGCAAGGCCTTCACTGCGGCGTCTGGTGCTCTGTTCAGGGGCATGGCTAGTCCATTAAGAGCTAGAAGTGGCACAGGGAGTTCCATAAATGACAGCATGTGCAGTTCACCGTCCATGATAAGCTTTCCCGTTGAATTAAGGCGAGGAAAGTTGGGAGAGAATCGAATAACTGATGCACATGACTTGAGAATGCTGTATAACCGATTGTTGCAGTGGCGATTAGCTAATGCAAAGGTAGAGAATTCCCTGTTGGTGCAAAAGCAAGCAGCAGAGGTACTAATTTGTTTCCATCTCTGTTGAATAAGTTAGAATTCATTATTAATTGATACATAAACAAATAGTACCATATGATATGCATCATACCGCATCTGAGGCATAGTTAAGTTTTATTAATGTTGCAAAATATCATCACAAATAAGAGTTCAATATCGTGAAACTAACTATAATCTACTAGTCAATCAGAGAAAGAACTTGGTTTACAGATGGCAACAACTAATATGCAATTAAATGCGTATGTAATTTGAAATTATGAAAGAGCAGGCAGGTTACATATAGTGTGATAGTGATTCCAAGAAATTTCTCTTGAGAATGAAATATTATGATGTATTTGTCTCTCTTCTTATGTGTATCCCCAGGTTCAAAATGGATTCGTTGAGTTTAAAAGGAAAATGTTCTTCAGTTTCAAAAGTTATAGTTTGGCATAATGGGACAAACTAGAGTTTATTAAAGTTTTATCTAGAGTCAAATTGGTGTGCAGAGGGTGCAACATGCATTGTTTAGTAGCTTAGTATTTGCACTTCTGAAGTTATATAGGTTTTGCTTCTCACTTCTTTAACCGTGTTTTAAATTTATCAGTTTTGTCTTAGAGTTGTTTCATGTAACAATGTTTCACTTTAAGTGGTTCCTTCTTGCGTTTCCAGTAAGTGAAAGGATTATCATCTCATCCTGTTCCTTTTCACATCACCAGAGAAACTTATATAATGCTTGGGTGAACATCTCGAAACTGCTGCAATCAGTTAGGTCAAAGGGGATTGAACTACAAATGTTGAGACTTAGTCTGAAGCTTTATTCTATATTAAAGGAACAAGTAAGACCGCTCCCCCTCCGATCTGTTTGCAGATTTTTCCTAAATTACATTCTGACAAAGAAAAGAATGTAGCTTGTTACTTGTTTTAGTGTTTAAAGGGCCTCTTTTCTTGTTAATTGCAGGACCCACATTTGGAGAGGTGGGGTCTGCTAGATAGAGATTACTGCAACTCAATTTCTGGTGCTATAAAAGCATTAGAATCTGGCATTATCCGACTTCCTATTGCTGATGGAGCAAGGGTATGGTAGCTTTTCTGGCTTCCTACATGGATAATGGTCCATCATCCCTCACAGAACTAAAGAATGTTATCTCCCCTCGTTTTTCTCAACATTTTCAGGCAGATGTTCATATGGTTCAGGAAGCAATATATTCAGCTGTTGACGTAATGCAAGCAATGGAATCTTCAATACACTCATCACAGTTGAAGGTATTTAATCTTAAATAATTAAATTGGATATCTAAATCTGGAGGTATTTAAGGCAGTTAATATATTTTCCATACTCATCAAAACATGGACGGATTTTCAGAATTCATGGTAGTTACTAGATCTTGTAGCCATTTTTGGACGTTTGTCTTAAACATTCCTCACTGACATCTTAAGCACATCGAACTCCGTTTTCACTACTTCATCAAAGAAAATGAAGACTGTTGTATCAACAGGTGGAGCGTATGAACTCACTCGCTGCAGAGCTCTCAAAGCTACGTGCAAGTGAGCATCATTTGCTAGAGCAATGCAAAGATTTGTTATCAACAAC
>JAPKLW010001200.1:167216-188304 GCA_026898455.1 Plectranthus barbatus
CCCAACAGTAGAGGCCTAACACAACCTGGATGCCAGGTGATGAATTGGAGCTCGACAGTTCAAGTATTGCAAGTTCAATGTTGTGAGAAACGCGTAACAACCCGCTGTTCTTGATTTACGGCTAACATCTGAAAACGACTCTTATTCAGCAGGGAGGTATGTTGAATAGCATCTCACATAGTTTGATAGATTCTTTGAAGCAGCTACAAAATCATCTAATTTTGGGTTTTTGACTGAGTTGTAAATATATATAAATCTGCATGCTTAGTTTAGCATATGAAGCCGTCTTACCCGTTCATTTGCAGTCAAATTTGATTCATATTATTTTTGTTACTATTACATAAAATAAAATATTAGAATGGATTCAACGTAACGCGTGATGACTCCTCTTCAAAGTTCAAACACAGCCATATTCCAGTTAGAAAACTTCATCTACACACATTTATGTGCAATTTGCAATCCCACTTGAAATATATTCAATAATAGTAATGAGTGATGATTGAATCAATTAAACAATGACTACCACTGATTCCCACTTCTATCTACACTAAAAAAAAAAAAAAATATCCCACCATATTATTTTATTTCTTGAATTCCTATGTTGATTCTTTAAACGAGTTCCAATTTCGCCGGCAGCGAAAGGCGTGCTTTCTTCGCCGGGTGGGGGCTTTCAACTTCTTCTTCACCGCCGCCAAATCTCGACCATAAATCAGGGAAAGCCGGCAGGTTGAGGTCGAAGTCCCGGTGACTAACAGTCGAGCCAACACCCTCTGAAGAACTCACCGCGCCGCTGCTGGCGGCGGCAGCGCCGCCCTCGTAGTGACGGCGCTTGTGGCCCCCCAAGGCCTGACCGGTCGGGAAGCTCCTGTGGCAGATGGAGCACTCGTGGATTCTCCCGCTGCCGCCGGCGGAAGTGGTCGAGGTGACAGCGGAAGCGGAGGTGGTAGACTGTTCGTCACCGCCGCCAGCGGCGAGCTTGCGGTGGCTGGCCTTGTGGCCACCCAAGGCTTGGTAGGACCCGAAAGCCTTGTTACAAACAGAGCACTTGTGAACCAGCTTAACAGAGTCCGTCTGCGCCGTCATCGGAGGCGGTGGCGGAAGTCGGGCCGCCGGCTGCAAGCTCTTCAGAGGCGGAGCCACGGCGGAGGTGGATGCAGTACCACCGCGAGCAAGCATGATGAGGCAGAGAGCGAGGTACTCTTCTTCGGTGGGGCGATGAAGATGATCGTGGCGGTCAACGCTGCGGGGGCGCTTGGATCGCTTCCCCTTGGACCAGTGGTGGGCGGAGGCGGCGGAGTCGAATAGAAACGGCGGCGGTGCTGCAGCTGTGGGAGAGTTGAGAGCTTCAAGAGCCATTGTTGAAGTGAAGATGAAGGCTTTGAGTGTGTGTTTGTGTGTTAGTTTGTTGATTTGTATGAAATCTTGAGCGTGGGGCGTGAGTTTTATACAAGAATGTTGTGGGGGGTTGAGTTGAGTGGAAGTTGCCTAGAAAAGCAAAGAAAAATAATAAAGAAATATGGATAAGTTTATTGACTCATGAAATTACAGTTGAGACGTTTCTTGTATTACATGTTTTAAAAAAATAATACTAATAAATTATTTAAATGGATTATTTGAGGGGCAAGTGTGAGGTAGTAGAGTGAGGTAGGTAGGTGATAAACAGGAGTAGTGCGTGTTGTGTGTGCGTGTGAGATACAGAGAGTGTGTGTGTGTGTGTGTGTGTGTGTGTGTGTGTGTGTGTGTGAGGAGTGAAGTTGCAAGTCTAAGACAGAATTAGTCAAGTCAAAACTCCCACGCGGTCTAAAAGAGAAGAGAATATTCAATTTGTTTTATAAGAATTACAATTCAATAATCTAACAAGAATACATAGTATAAGAATGACATTTTAAGTTTACTAAATTTTTATTGCTGTCAATTCGTTAACTATTGTGACAGATTTAATAAAAATTTATATAGAGAGTTTTATTTGATTCCATGGATATATTTTCTTTTCTATTCATTCTCAACCCCTTAAACCTTATTTTTCTTCATTCTCATTCTCCCAAGAAAGAGGAGAGGGAAGTTTACGACCTACTTTTCAACTGACCAATTCGAACTTTTCTGTTTCGAACAAGACTTTATCCCCCGGTCACAAGAATCTCACATGCCAGAAGCACTCGTGGGGTAAAGAACGGTAAGATTGGATGGGCGGCAGTGTTGAAAGGTGCAGATGAATGTCTCTTTATCTTCTGCTTATTCATTAGGCGAACCACTTTACGGTTCAATGCTTGTCTGGGGTTGGGATTCGGGTAGCTATTAAAAAAACTTTCTTTCTTTTGACTTGTGAAAATGATTATCTCATTAAAAATCGAAGCATCTTACTACTAAAAAAAATCAGTTTGAGATCCTCTTTGATACATTTAGTTCAGCCACTGATCGGATCGATATTACATCCAATATTCTTAACATAAATTGAATTGACATATTATTTTCGAATATAAATATGATATGAATACGGAAATAATAATATTTTTTTTAAATTGATACGAAACTGCTAATTTATAAATTTTGCTATAGATTATCTGTGTTCGGTCCAATGTGGCATAATTGAGAAAAAATTCGATTATTATCGAATAAATTCATATTTGATTGTTATTATTTTATGAAAAATTATCAATCATAAACTACATGCAAATAGGATAAGGATGTTTCTTTGAAGTACCAACATCAATGGGTGTGACATTTACAAGAATCCATCAGCCAATGGGTGTGAGTTGTGTGACATTGCACACAATAATAATGGGTTGTGTAAAGTAGTAGGCACATGTGAATGTGACTATATGAATATCAAAATATTGTGATGATTAATGACTTAGTTTTGAAACATTGGGGTTGTTTGGCTATGCATGAAATACATTGTATCTAGCTTTTTATTGGTCATGAAATAAGATCCATTGCATCTACTTTACACTCAACATTTCGTAACAATATGTGTTTTTATTTCTTAACTCACATATTTGAAATTATTATACAATTTTATTTAGATATTAATTATATATATATATATATATATATATATATGTGTGTGTGTGTGTGTGTGATCCTATTCTAAAATTAAAGTTTGTGTTAAATAAGAATGAATCTCAGTCATTGAATTGATAGCATCAATGGTTGAAATTAAAACATCAAATATTCAAAATTTAAACATAATTTGTGTTCATGTTTAATTGTTTTATAAATCGTGTTTCATGCAATTAAGCAAATTGTTTTATAAATCGCGTTTAATGTAATTAAGCACTATTCATAAAATAATTAAGCATGAAGTATAGAAAAAAAAAATTAATCTCAACCATTGATATTTTTAGATGAATGGTGTAGATTCATTCCTATTTAGCATAAACAAACTTTTAGCATGTGACATATATATTGTTTAGATATAATTAAATTAGGTATAAGGGTTAAATTGGACATTTCATTATTATGGTATGAATAAATTAACTTTTCATGGATTCAGGGACGGATACAAATATTAAGTATCGTGAGGGTTCGATTATATTTTCGGAATCAAAATTATATATATATATATATATATATATATTTATTTTAAATGTATGTAATCTTTTTAAAATGTTTGTTGGTGCTCCAGCCACCACGTGCTCTACACTGCCTCCGCCATGCATGGATTATCTCGACTTTTAAAAATAATTTAAGTTAGTCTCCAATTTTTTAAAACTATTAATTTATATTTGAAGTTTTTATTTTGTCTAACTAAAAATATATTACAAATACTTTATGGTTCTAAAATTATGTTTAATAGCATTTCTATTTTAGATACACAAAATAAATCAATCATACAATTATTTGAGAATATAATTAGGTTATCTTATGTTTTTTTTAATAAAAAATAAATAGCAAAGTATGAAAATTATTACATTGCTCAAGATACACTAATAGTCGAATATATGATGATTACAAAGTTGAAGAGTCAATCTAACTAATCCAAACTTGTGACTTGTTAGTTGAATGAATAATTATTTTCTTTGTAAAAAGTTATTATTGTAAAAATGTTTTTTGAGTTCTTATCTAACTTGTAATATGAAAAGTAAGTTAGGTCAAATTAACTGACATAAGTCGTATTCAACTGTAATTGTGTGCATGAATCTATGAAGAAGGCGGCGTTTTGCACGTTTCCAAATTGATTTGACTTTTTGCCTAAAATTCTGCCCAATTTGTGGTTGTATAATGCAACTACAAGTCATTTCAGTTAAAAAAATAATACTACTAATAAGGATAATAGCGGTGATTAATTAAATACTACCTATAATATAGCAAGTCTCCATTTTTTTTTTTAATATGATTCTTATCATGGATTAAAAATTAAATACTTGGAAGGGCTCTTGCAAATGGATGAGATATCGATCCAAACGCTTCAAAGAAATAAAAACCTTGACGAACCAGAAAAAACAAGGAAAATACTCTTACAATGAAGAAGGGAGTGAAACAAACCCTTTGATTGACGAAGGGCGAGAAGAAACAAACATCTCTTCTAGTCAAGGAGATCAACATCTAAGGATGAAGGAACTCCTTCTTCAACCATGATGAATGGATTTCTCCTTCGACTAGGAAGAAGGGACCCTCCTTCAACTTATTCAAGAAGAAAAGATACAAGCTGAATAATCCCATTCGGCTGGCACATGAAGCCAAAGCCGTTTTTAATTTTGAAGGGTCAAAATCAGTTACATGTCAACATCCAAACATGAATATTTTTGTAACTATTATGTGGGATTGATTAAGCCTAGATTATGGACTAATTAGTTCCTTAAAAAGATGCTATCTACACTACTATAAATAAAGACTCATTTGTACTGTATAATGGGAGATGACCATCACTATTAAATCATATAATGCGCCCTTATTCGTGCATCAAACAAGCTCTGAGCTCCTTATTCCGACTCGATTATGTTGTCTTCCGCTTTCTTCTTAGGTTTGAGTTCATTCACTAAAAAACAAACTTCAACAATTTGGCGTCCATCATGGGGCCTGAGAAAGTGAATAATGGAAAATGCCGTTCGGACACCGAATCAAATTGATCAACTGTTGCTCAAGAACATATGCATTTAAAGTTTAGGTCATAAATTGAGCAATTTGGATCACTAAGAAGATTTTTAAAGTTTAGGTCATAAATTATTATATGTAAAAGTTGAGAATATATTTGAAGATTTCCCTTAAAATTTTTATACATTTTAACTGGATGCATGGGTAAAGTTAGAGATGTACACGGTCTAGTTTGGCCCATTTGGGGATGAAGTACTCGCCAAATCAATAAGTACGTTTTGAAAAAATTTCAAATAAAACCGGCTAAACTATTTTATAACGTTTTGATATGTCAATTCAACAATCATTGTTGAGATATTTATTTTTGAAATATTTATTTGCAAAAATAAAAAATATATGCTTCTATGAAATAATCTTACGATTGCAACGACATGAACAATTAATAATACAAAGAAGCTCCTAATCTATAATATTATTGTCAAAATGAGCTCATAAAAATATTTAAAACATAAGTGTTATAATTCAATATAATATGTTAATATTTCCATAGTTGACAATCTAAAAATAAAAAATTAACTTAACATTATTGACATTAATAAAATAATAATATGATGAATAGCATGCACTTATATATTATAGAAATATTTTGAGAAACATTGATTATAGTATATTATAAGTTGATACAAGATATAATTTAAGTAGTATTATAAAAATGGTCTGGTCCGGTGAAAAAATCAATCATCTGCTATAAATTGTCGGCCAAATTAAATTATACAGTTTTAAAAAACAGTTCGGTGAACTTAAATCTCAATTTAATTTATAAAATCAATCTAAATTGTAATAAATTGATATTCTAAAATACTAAATAAAAACGAAATTTTCTTGTAACAAAAATAAGTAAAAATAGAGCAAGAAAATTGGAAGAGGGTTTGTCAATATGTTAAAAACTCAAGACGACGTTAATCTCCTTCGACTAATTCTCTCTGTGTGCCATGGCCGCGGCGGAGCAGCCGCTGAAAAAGAGGAAATTGTACGACCCTCCGCCATCATCACCACTTCGACCACCGGAACCGACTCCCCAAGCACAAGAACATCCACATCAACCTCCACGGCCTCCAACACCGCCGCCTTTGTCTCAGGAAGAAATCGCCCGGCGGCGGAGGAGCCAAGAAGAAATCCGCTCTGTGTATGAGTGCTATAAGAAAATAAAGTTCTGCATCGATCAGAAGGATAAACATTTTACGCCGGAATTGGAAGAAGCTTATCGCTCTCTGATCACTGCCTCTGGAGGTTGAGATTTCGATTTTTCTGCTTCCGTATCGAGTTTCCTTTTCAGATCAGTTTTTTAGGTTATGTTATTCTGACAGGTGCTAAATCAATGCGTAGATATTGTCTGATTCGTTTGAGCTCCAGAGCTTAAGCTTTAGGGTCAAGATTTAATCTTATTTAGGGTTTATGAATACAAGTTTCTCCAGAGGATGTTATGTTGTCTGAGTATGTTGACGGATAGAATTGAGCTATAGGTTTCATTTTTTTAGGTCTGAATTGAAACAATCTTTGATACATTCCAAGTTTCTGACATTTCTCAAAATTGGTTCGATAAATTGTATCTGTTTTTGCCCATCTTAGAATCTATTACTACATGGCTCGGCTGTTAATCTAGCTGATTAAGCTTGTGTACCTAGGATGTTAACTTGTAGTTTTTAGTATGAATCAGGCGAATCTGTAGTGTCAGTAGTGCCATTTTTGTTATTGAAGCAAACACTTTTTTGCTTTATTTTGATGCAGGAGGTGCAAGTGCCCAACGTCTAGTGGCAGAGTATATACCACGTTATGCATCATTTTGCCCTACTGCACTTGAAGCTGCAGGAAAGGCCCTCATAAGCATGCATAATCAGTGCATCACCGTGATAACTGGGGGAGAGGACATTGACGGTATAGCTTTTGAGACTGCTCGGGCCTGCATATTAGGCTTGGTTGATGTATGTCGAGCCGCTGCTTCTGATAACCCTAATTCAGAATTTGTTCGAGGGATGTGTTCTTCGGTTTTTCTAGATGTTTTTACATTTTTGGTGTCCTCTTTTGAGGGTAAGAGTATCTTTGATATTATAGACAAGAGGGTCTTTAAGATTTATGATGTTGCAGAATCCCTTTCTGATCTCAAACGGGAGTTTTTGGAGGAACATAGTCCCGTATTGCTGAAATTATCTAAGCTCTGTGGACTGTGTTTTTTGTCGATTCTGTTTGGTTTCCCCAAATACTCACTTATTGTGTGCTTTGAACTTTTTGAATCGATGGGTACGGGGGGAATTCAAAGAGGGAAATACCTTCTTCATCAGTTAACAGCTGAACTGGATCATGTTGGCGCTAATCACCTAGATGAGCAAAATGGTAATGAATCATCCATACGTTTCAGCAGAGCAAAAGGTCAAGAGAATGATCCCATTAATGACTCCCTGGCATCGAAGGACAATTCTTTGCCAAATTGTTCTTCAGGTGTATTAAAGAACTGCTTATTGGCACTGGTAATTGTTTTAACCTTTAATTTGTTATATTTCTTTAATAGATTATGAAAGGAAGCTTGTAGTTCTGTTATATAACGAGCTAGGTGTTGTCTGTATCTTTGTGTCGCTCACTAATTTTGTTCAAATAGTATTTTCAGACCCCTGCACATCTATGGGAATCTATTTCTGTGGGATTGTTGTACTTTTTATGTATTCTTATGATAGCTAATCTCTAAGAATTAGCACTAATATTACGTTGTGTGACTCAAATATTGCTCTATTAGGAATATTGGACTATAATGATCATGGGATTGTCAGGTGGGATACTAACTGGAACTTTAAATCTCACAACCTTATTGAAATTTTAGGATGGTGTTTGTGTATCTAATATCAGGTTTGTTGCTCTTAGTATGGCCCCTAGAGCTCAATTAATAGTTTATTTTGGTGATTTGGTGTCAAATTCACATATATATTCCAGAGACTTTTGAAACAATTAAACTATCTTCCTAGCCTACCCTAGAAGTATTGTGTAAGATCATCAACTTCAAAAACTTTATTTATTTAAATTATATAAGAATATCATTTCATCTTACCTATAATAAGTACTAAACCGCAAGAGTAGTTGTTATTAGAATAATTAGAGTACTAAAGTATATTTTTGTAGAGCAGAGTTCTCTTTTTGTTGTTAAGATTAATATGATGATCATTATCATATGACAGAAATGTTCACCTACCCGCGGGCAAATGTTAATGTGCCCACGAGTTGATGCGTTAATATAATATTGGTGGGGTGGTAAATATTAATTATTATTACCACCAATATGATGCTGCCATATCACTGGTGGACACGTGTTGGTGAGTAGGTGAGCATATCTATATCATATAATACTTAAATCTTATTTAAAATTTTAAATAGTTAATAAAAAATTAATATAAATTATATAAATGCTGCGCAACGCGCAGGAGGTAAACTAGTGTAATTTAAGTAGGATAGTCACCTGTCTAATATAGAACCTTTATTGCATATGAAGTGGAAGTTCTGTTATTTTACTGGGCTGTGGATGATATTTTAGTTCAATATCTAATTGTGCTTCCTTCATGCATTCCCTTGAAAATTGGAGAACTTTAAGTTTTAGACTCTGCTGCACTCAATAATATTATGTGATGCCGTTGTCATTTTGAGCTGGGTCGTATTATCTAACATTTTGTTAATGTCAACCATCAGCCTCTGAATCTGAACACGTCTGCTTATTTATAGTAGAAATTTATATGTATCAAGCACACCCGTTTGGAAGCTTTATGTTGCTTCAGATTGTCAATTTTCTTTTTTGGTGGCTGCATTATTGTTTTGCAGGTTCTTAGTAAAGATCTGTCGCTCAAAAGTCTGATTTTTTCAAGGTTCAAAATGCTTTGTGATTCTGCTTCCTCTGAAATTGTTTCTGATATTACGTCTATTCTAGAAGGAGTTTTTGAATCTTTTGTGCAGCAAGTAAAAGCAGATAGTCAAGTAAATAGCGGTGAGTGTAGCTCTAGTTCTTCTTAAATTTTTAATCAGTCCTCAGTTTCTAGAACATGTAATCAACAAGGATCTACTGTAATTTCAGGGAGAGATTATCCTGATAAACATTCCGGCAGCCATTTGAAAAGGGGAAGCACTGCAGTCAATGCTGGAATGGATCCCTTCACTGGAGAACCAAAGTCTATGGATTATAATTATGGGAACCCTGGTGATAGCCACAGTGGAAGAATGTTTGTGCCAAGAGAATTGTTAAACCGACAATCTTACTCACCTAGAGCAAGAACACCAAGGGAATTCAGAAGTAATTCATTCAGTAATCGAAGCCAGTCTGCCCAACTAGAAAGGTGTCCAGTTCCAAATACAGACATTCCTTCTCCTGGTTTAAGATCCTCCACCCGAGCTGCAAATTCTGCTTTTGAGTCTCCGAAGCAAAATGTTCCCCCACCTCACTCTTCAGCAAACCATGGAATATGGTACTCGGATGGAGACCCAGCTGCTATGGATATATTTCCAGCTTCAAAACAACTTTGGCTGGGATCATTAGGTCCTGATGTATCTGAAATGCATATAAGGTTTCAGTTTGAGAAGTTTGGTATTATAGATCAATTGCGATATTTTCCATTTAAGGGCTTTGCTACTATTGAATACAGAAATATAATGGATGCTTTAAAGGCTAGAGAAGTTATGAGGGGACATTCCCCTTGGGGTGCCTCCCTTCGGATAAAGTTTTTGGATGCAGGATTAGGAACGAGAGGATCTATAAATGGTACTGCTGTTGGTTCGAGCTGTCATGTTTATGTTGGAAGTGTTCCAAGCATATGGGCCAAGGATGAGATGGTACATGAAGTTAAGAAAATACTCCATAAGGGCCCTCGGATGGTTATTGATCTTAACACTGAGGGTGCATTGTTGATGGAATTTGATTCACCTGAAGAAGCCACCATCTCGATAGTTCATTTACGGAGGCATCGCAAGGAAACTAGTAATTATTATCCGTCTCCCTCCAACACAGTTCCACCCAACATAATGATGCATGCTGAAGGTGCAAAACCTGCTCATGCCTCTCTTCATGTTGACACAAGAAACACTTTTCCTTCTAATAGCATGGTTGGATCACCTCATGCTCAAACTATGCACGAGAAGCCTCCTGACAATTATCTGATTAGAAACTCAGGTTTGCCTTCATTACTTCACCAGTTATGTTCTAAATATAATATCAGTAACTCCCATGGTCCTTTTGAAAATCATGCATCTGCTGCATTCGTACGAGAACAAGAACGAGTTCTGACAAACATGCTTTGGATTAATTTTCCAAACAAGAACTCTGCGTGTATCACTGAGGATGAGCTTTTGGCTATTTGCAACCTTGCAATTAATAACACTGGATCTGTTGTTCGCTTGAGTAGGACAAATATGCCCTCAGGTTGTAATTGGCTTGTTGAGTGCAGCAGCACAGATACTGCAAATACGTTATTCAAGAACTTACGAGAGTGTCCTGGAACATTCTTCGAGATAGAATTCAGGTTAGCATTATACCAAACTTCAGCCCTACATACGTGCTTCAGTTTTTTCCAGTGTTTACCATCCGTTTTGTGTTGGATGTAAGGAATGCAGTTTCAGTATATGCTGCAGTGCTTACGTATTATAGCCATCTGAAAACTTGTAATTACTATCTTAACTGGCTTGTGTATATGTTTCATCAGCAATCCTGCAACGCACCACGGGCCTGCTCCCTTAGTGAGGCCAGATGTTGGTTCTCTGGAGCTTAGATCTCCAAGAATGAGTCAAGAAAATTGTATCTCTACCGGACAACCTGCTCATTCCTTCCAGACGACATGGACCAGTGCAGGAATTGTAGAATCTGGAAGAACTGGTGCAGCTGAGCAATCATGGATGTATGGAAAGCCTGAAAGTGGAAGGCATACTGGAGGCGGCATTGCCTCTGCACAAACTTCAGGGCCGTCTATTCCACCACCACAGCCAGCTCAAGCACCTACATTCAATAGACCTGTCTATCCATCTCCAAATAGTTTATGGGATGCTCGTGGAATGGGTCACCATATGCCTCCGAAATCAATCCATTCTGCTGTAGTGCCTGGCAATGCTCATTCTAATCTGCAAGGTCCGCCTTTTTTACCTGCTTCTGTGACCCCACTGGCACAGATCCAGGGGAGTTCTATAGCACCATTTGATCAGATGTTCTCTGTTCCTGTAGTTCCTCCACCATTATCATCTTTACCCCCACCACCACCTCCACCTAATATGCCTCCTACATTACCTTTTCAATCTGATTTTCGTCCTCCACTGCCTCCTCACCCTGAGTTGCAGCCTCCATTGCCTCCAACACCTCCACCTCCCCCTCCTCCTCCACCACCACCTCATTCCCAGCCCCCTACATTTCCTCCACCTCCTCCTAATTCTCCACCACCACCACCTTTAGCTTCCGATTTAGAGGGTTCTAGGTCTTCCTCTCTTTATCCCTGGCAAGGGATGTTGAGTAAAAGTGGTGTTTACTACTGTACAATACATGCACAAAGAGCAGACTCTGATATCTGCAACTATTCAAATTCCAATTCTGAGCCTTTGGAGTAAGACTTTTGAGTTTTGTCTCTAATCTTCATGCAGTAAATAAATAAATTTTTATTTATTTTTTATTGTTTTTTGGATGAGTTTGCAGATGGCCTGTAAAGTTAGATATGACAAAGCGCACTGACCTCTGGCATGTGAAGTCAACATTTTCTAGCACCCCACCTCACAGAGTGAGTCACTGATAATTTATTTTGGCAATGTGCATGTCTGTGCCTATTTTGCAAGCATCCTCTCCTCATGCTGTGTCTTTATTACTCATGCTGTGTCTTTTAATTTATTATTGATCCCTGATAAAACATTTTAGCTAAAGTATCAATCTTGTCATATGCTTACCTCCCAAATAGAGTATTAAATAGATAAACTTGTCCCAAGTTCTTGTGCATGATTTCGCTCTGCTAGAAAATTGAAGCATTGTTCATTGTTTATTCTTTGTAGTAGTATTTGGGACTATTTTGCAACCATCTTGTACCTTTTTCTAGTTTAAGATATATGATATAGAATCAAGTCACCAACCAACTCACCAAAATAATCCATCTCGAAAATAATACAGGTGTGTTGAATTATGAGATTTTTCGTGTAAAAACCACAGAGAATGCTTAGGCTTTAACCTTTCATCTGCAACACCAATGGATTTGGAAGGAATGAGCATAACTGATTTCCCCACAAACGAACCTCGTGGCATCTTGAAAGTTGTTGAAAAATGTTCTTGCTATATGCTAAACTGCTAGAGTGTAATTCATTGTTTGTGCGACTTTGCCACTCAAACCTTGAAGCATTTTTAAAGCCTGCTTAAATGCAAAGTTTCATTCTGCATGCTTTTGCAGACATGCTCATGAGTTGTTATCATTTCAGTATGATCTAATAACTCTCTCTGATATTTACTGCAGAAAGAAATTTGTTGGCTACTTCCTTCGTCTCATGGTGATCTTAAGGGTGTAAGTCCGATC
Source organism: Plectranthus barbatus (assembly GCA_026898455.1). NCBI lineage: Eukaryota > Viridiplantae > Streptophyta > Magnoliopsida > Lamiales > Lamiaceae > Plectranthus > Plectranthus barbatus. The sequence goes on from JAPKLW010001200.1 coordinate 179,810, forward strand.
TTATAACATTTCGTATCCTCTCATTATATGCACTTTTCATTAGCAATTTCAAGTTACAAGACCTAGCTGTGACAGATCCATGCAAGTAATAAAAGATTTCTGATTTTATGATGCAGCTTCAGGATTTCATATCATACTTGAGGCAGAGAGAGTGTGCAGGAGTGATCAAAATACCAGCGGGAAAGAATATGTGGGCAAGAATACTCTTCATTCTTCCATACTCGCCGGAAACATGTTCGTTTCTGTCCATTCCTCCGAATCCGTCGCCTTGCTTGATTGGTTTGATTCTTCCTAAAGATACTAATTCTGAATTGCCGTAGAGCATGTTTTTGAAGGTGTGAAATGCTACTTTGCCTTGAATTGTAAGGAAAAAAAAAGTAGCTCCTTTTAGGTCTGTTAGGCAGTGTATTTATTTGGGGTTTAGATTTTTGACAGAACCATCAAGGCAGATTTGTACCATGGTTTATGAAGAAATCGCATGTCTTGGAGTTCATCTCATTGAATTGAAAGCCTGCATCACAAAGAAGCTTTGAATATTGTTAACTAAAATTAAGTCAAGATCTTTGAAAGGGAGATGCAGTCAAGTTATTATATATGAAATGATTTCACTTTATAACTAATGAAGTAAATAGTTCATTTAATGTTACTATTTACATTCAAATTATTGATCTTTGTTTTAAATTTATGACTGGAGTAAAGATCCAATAATAAAAACATTGACGTTTTGAAAAGTTGATGTTTTGTTTAGAATCTTCTTCGAAACATCAATTTTTTTTTATTTTATTATTATTTTTATTTTATCACTGAATTCACACTCCTTATAAATTTAAAACAAAATTAATAATTTTAGAAATTATTTAAAAAGCAAAGTTCACAATATCTTTGAAAGAATTTAAATAATTTTAGATTAAATTAGAGTTTCACTCTTATATAATAAGCTAACTAGTATTCAATGTTGTGGTTCGAAAATAATAACTACTAGAAATACACCCGTGCGTTGCACGGATATATTTTATATGTAGAGTTTTAATAATATAATAATAATTTATTAGGTTGGTGGATGTTGGAAATTTCGAAATACACCGTTCGGTTGAAAGAAATGTAAATGTATGAATGAGAATGATACTCAAATATTATGAAATTACAAATCCTCTAAAATGGTGGATTTCATTCTCATTTATCATTCGCAAATCTCAATAACAAATTATTTATTTCTTATTTTTTTTTATCTTATATTATTTTATAATTTTTTTATTTATTCTATTATTATTTTAAATATTCACTATTTTTAATAATGATCATATTAACCAAAACTATTATAATATTATTATTCTTATGTTAAAATATTATTTTATTATAATATTAAATATATTTATAATTATATATTGTTGTTATGAAATATTAAATAAAGACTTATTTTATGATTGAAAATATTAATATATTAGAATAAATAAATTTTATGCAAATACAAAAATTGTAAAGGAAGAATACATTTAGGTTTTTATTAGAGCTTTTTAATGTGCACGGTCTTTTAGAAATTTGGAGGGAATTGACCGGAACTCCTTTAGTATATTATATAGATATAGATAAGTGAGATAAGAAACAATGAATCGTAGGATTGATGAAGTTAGTGGAGAGTACAATATCTTTTATTTATTAAAGTACTGCTCGCTCCTATTTATAGAACTGAAACGGAATCTAATTACAAGCTAATTAGTGGAAAATAAGGAGTAAATCCTGTAAATTCTATGATTAATTAGTTACAAAAGATTTCCCAATCTCATAGTTTCTGATTGTGACGTTTAACTAATTTGAGCCCTTTGTCTCCCAAAGAATGTCCTTAAATGGTAATTCCAAGAACCTCATCGGGGAGACTATTCTTGCCTTGGTTCCTCGTTGTATGTGAGGCTCATTTTGAAGGATTATCTTATGACTCATATATTTGGTTGTGGGACCTTCGCCTATCATGAATCCTTTGAGTATAGGGAAGGTCTTGGGTTAGGCAGGCCTAAACAATTTAGGCGGGTTTTATCCATTAACCCAAGCTTTAGGCGGGTTTTATCCATTAACCCAAGCCCAAACCCACATAATATACCCTATTTGGGATGGATGAACCCATTTGGGTAGGATAAAACCCGCCTAAACCGTTTAGGCCTGCCTAACGCAAGTTTTTGCCTTGAGTATATTATACTTTGTGATACATTTATAGCTCATCGTTCGGGATATCATTGCCTTTTCCTTGTACATAAAGGATGAGGGTTTTTTTTTTAGAAAGAGGGACGAGGGACTTGGTTTGCCTACTTACCAATGCGTTGCATGGAAATATCTACATTCTTGTGGTATATACACGTGAGTATTCATTTCAATCTCCATTCAAAATTGTAATAATATTTGTAGTCTATTGTATATAACGCGATCACAAATACTCCCTCCGTCCCGTTACAATTGTCGCCTTTCTTTTCGGCACGGAAATTAAGAGTTGTGAGTGTAGAATGAGTTAGTGGGATTAATATTTTATTGTTGAGTGTGAAAAAGTTGCCTTTTTTGGAAATGTGACAATTTGGTTGGGACGCCCAATTTGGTAAGTGTGACAATTCAAGTGGGACGGAGGGAGTATATGAGATTATAAAAATTGAAAACTTGTATATCATATTTTAAATTAATTTTTTTTAGTATAATAAAATAAAACATGTCACCTAAACAATAAGCTGAAATGATTTGGTTATACATTTTATTTTTAATATAATTAAAATGTATAGATATATTATATTTATACAAAACTATTATATTATGGCTATAATTATATATGTACAAATACTGTGATTCAATTATATAAAATATCTAAATTTTATACATAAATAATTCTTACTGATATTTATAGTTTCATAAATTTATATATAATTATAGTCATAATTCGGTAATTATGCTAATTTATATAATCCATTTCAATTTCACTAAAATTACAATATTCGGTAATTGACTAATTATAGCTGCAATTATCGAGTTTATACGAATTTTCAACTTATAAATTACCAAATGATTAATTGCGTATTTAATTTAATATTTGAATGTGTTATAAGAAATGAATGAAAAAAACTGTTATAACTGTTATTTAATATTTATGTTAGACACGCTTAAACGATTTAGTCGGGTTTTATTCATTAACCCAAATCAAATCTATTTAATATACCCTAATTGGAGATAAATAAATCCTATTTGAGATGAATGAATCATAAATTTATAGATAAAACTCGCCTAAACTGTTTAGGCGTGCCCAAGTTTTTGCATTTATATATATATATATTAGTAGATTAATAGCAAAAATAATTAATCGTATCTATAACAGTCTGTTAACTTCACAATGGGCCTTCTAATTAGCCCAACCATTTCGAAGGCCCAAACCATCTCTGTAAAACCCTAGTCGCTAAGCATTTCTCGTATAAATCTCGCGCTCAGCTCTCAAATCAACCAGACTGCAGCGGCCACAAGCATGGGTGCGCATTTCCTCCGCCGCCGATACCTAATCTTCCCGTTTCTTTGTGTTGTTGTTCCAAGCTGTTTTTTAACGTCGGCCGTTTCGTATTTTTCAGGTGCTTACACGTACGTGTCCGAGCTATGGAAGAAGAAACAATCCGATGTGATGCGGTTCCTGCTTAGGGTTCGCTGCTGGGAGTACCGCCAGCTTCCTGCTGTTGTACGTGTCACTCGCCCAACACGGCCTGACAAGGCTCGACGCCTCGGTTATAAGGCCAAGCAGGTATGCTTGCATCTCAACCGTAGGAACTTCTTTTCCGGTGATTTGAATCTGAGTTAGTCTTGACTTTGATGCTTGGATTTGATTCAGTTTTTTCTATTGTTACCCTAGCGCCTTTTGATGTATACAAGATGTTTCATGTAAAATTAGTCCCAGAATATTATGTGTAGTCGATAAAACTACTTTATTGATTATTAATCTGCTTGGATTATTAATGAAGGTATATTATGACTGATTTCGGTATTTGACTCTGTTATGATCTGATTTTCCACGAAATTTATCTATATTTGACTATTTTTGGTTAGCTATGTAGTTGATTAATTCGAATATAAGTCTTGGAAGGGAAACGCATCCATTTGTGATTTTTATTAGCATTTGATGAATATAAAACGAGCACCCTTCCCATTTGCTGATCCCTATACTATGCTATGTAAGAAATAATGGTTTTTGTTGAATGGTGTAATAATAATAGTTAGTGGCGGTTTATTGATTCGTATTATTTGAAACATCTTATGTGAATGATTTATCTGATTAGCCTGTATTCTAACTTACATGTTCTGCATTATTTTGAAATGTTCACTTTCTCTGATGACTATGAAACTACAAGCATTGGTGTTGGGGATTTAACTGTGTGTTGTTCTCTACTAAATTTCACACATGTCCTTTTTTTGTATTTCTGAGTATATAATGTTCTATTGTTTTGATTGTACATTTTAGGGGTATGTTGTTTACCGCGTCCGTGTTAGAAGAGGTGGAAGGAAGAGGCCAGTCCCCAAGGGTATTGTGTATGGAAAGCCCACCAACCAGGGTGTTACCCAGCTTAAATTTCAACGCAGTAAGAGATCTGTTGCTGAGGAACGAGCTGGGCGCAAATTGGGTGGTTTAAGGGTTCTCAATGCCTACTGGATCAATGAGGTTTGTATCAACTTCACCTTGCTTTTGTTTTTTATCACTTCCTTGAAAATTTCACTATCACTTCCTTGTCATTCCACTTTTAGATTATTTGCATTGTTGGGAATTGTTTTGAGGCATGTATCCGGTTGATGGGCTTTACTCGTAGGGCATACTTGATGCCTGCAACGCTGATGAAGCCACAAATATTCTAGCCCCTATTCATTTGTCTACTTGTGATTTTCAGGACTCTACTTACAAGTATTACGAAGTGATATTGATTGATCCGGCACACACTACAATCCGCAATGATCCGAGGATCAACTGGATTTGCAACCCAGTGCACAAGCACAGAGAGCTCCGTGGTCTCACATCTGCTGGAAAGAAATATAGGGGTCTCAGAGGAAAGGGTCACTTGCACCATAAGATGCGCCCTTCAAGGAGGGCTACATGGAAGAGAAACCAAACCCTATCTCTTCGCCGTTACCGCTGATCTTGAGTCTTTGTTTATTTGCTTTTTTGAAGTTGCCCTTGTTTTTCTATTTCAAGACATCGAATTATGCAGCCCTTGAGATTATGTTTTCATCCTAAGAATACATCTGTCGACAGTTTATTAAGCCTGAACTTGATGTTTGAATTGGTTTTGTCTCGTGTTATTTTTGTTTGTATTGGATTCTCACTATTCTTCTTTTCCAATCTGATTAAGATTTTAGAAATTCATTCGTTTGAAACCTGAAATCTATCACATATTTGTGTTAGTGATTCCTGGCCTGCAACAACACTACTTCAATGCTTGTCCGAGTTTTCTATCAAAACAACCTATATCTAAGGCCAACTAACAAAAAAAACTTTCAAAAGCTTCCATGAAGCTCAATCCCAAATCTCTGAAACCATATCCCACATTTCAAACAATCTCCGTTCCAAATTTACGTCTCTTTGCCAATGCATCTGAAAGCAAAAAATGCAACGAAAGGGGCAATTTTGATGCTGCCCTACAAGTTTTTCAAGGGATTGATTGGTATCAGACTGTTGTCGAGGCCATTGCTGAGAGAGCTTCGGCCAAGTCGTCAGAGAGGAAAAAATATGCTAACTGGTGTAAGGCCACTGCATTCTGTAAGCCTACTTGAAGCAATGCTGCTGAAAGCTAGTTCTTACCTGAGCTCGACCGTCTTAAAGGATCAGCATAACCAAGTATCACTAGGGTTTTGTTTGCTGTCATGAGTTGTTTTATCAGAATCAGCCAGTCAACAGTCATTCCATCATTTCTTCATTTGGTTTTTGGTTTAGGTGTGCTAAATTTGGACTTGAATAATGTTGGAAACTTCGTATTGCATTTGCAGAGCAGAGAAATAGTAGATGCAGAGGCCATTCTTGATCTTGCATTGGATGAAACAATAAGCACAGTTTCAACTGCTGGAACACTGATGAATTTGGGAAGTATAGCAAGAAGCTTCTCATGTACCAAAGGAATCTCGAACCCATAATATCTTGATCATCGACAAAATGCTTTTAGAACAACTGAATGTTAATTTTATCAATTACATTCATTCTTATCAACAACTGAATGTATTCAGTCCCTTAATACCATTCATTATTGAACTTGTTTGAAGCAAATATTTCAGTGCATTGACTAGAATATTCAAATCCAACTGTCGAAATCTTTCTTGGAAGAAAAGGGACAGCCATGTTTATATATCAGAACCACCCAGTTTCCAACAACGACAAATTATTAAGGTCATCCACTTCTATACAGAGAGAGACTTACATTTGAAGGATTAAAAGTTGCTTACTCCACATTGATACATAGACAAACTTGTTTAACCATAGCTGTTCATACATCTGCAGGGTGAGAATTGAGGCAGCATATTAGGCTAATTAACCACACGGGAAAAGAAGGAAAGCATATGAAACTTCAACTATAGGAGCACTACATCTTTGGGAAAAGGATGTTCTTGGAAGGTAGCATATCTCTTGTTTTTAATCTTTCATTCATGTGATTAAAAAATGAAGAATAAACACAACTGTTTCTTTCTTGAGGCAGCTATTAAGAAATCAAGAAAGATAATATGCAATCATAATTTCCCATAAGAATGTTCAGAATCCACTCAAGCAAGAATGCAGTATATAATGATAGACTGAAAGCATCAATCTGTATACTCACTTTGTGCGATTGGAGGTTTAGCAATGAAGTTCAACTTCATCCCATTTGCCACTGCAGTTACACACAATGAACCAGAAATCAACAACTTGAAGCATTATAATCAGAATACAACTATTGTATTGAAGTGCATTAAGTTTCCAATCACAGCCATATTCAGCTTCAAGAGCGATATACATAGGGATATATGAGCACAATGCAAAAACTAAGCCACTACTTGGGTCACTAAACTCATACGAAGAAAAAAGGAAATAAAAAATAATAAGAGAGTTGAGAAAAAACAACAACATAATAAAAAGTTCATATACCCTGCCATTTGCAAAACACCATGCAATATATAGGTGCTATTAGAATAATACCTTAAGAACTGGTTCGCCTTTATTTGTGTTTGCATTTTGTTTTGCAGCAGCCGCTAACTGAGCTTTTGCAGCCCTCCCTGCTGCAGACTGTTCAAATTGCTCTTGCCTACAATCATATGGTTATTAAGGTATACAACTCAAAGTTCAGGCATAATTAATCATTTAATCTTTCTCAAATAGAGGCAAAAGAATTTCAACAAAATTTACAATAGCAATCACAGAAGCTGGTTATAAGCAGAACTAATTGTGGCATTCAAGAAGCAAGTAGCACAATATCATTCCGAAATTGCACATATTTCAGATATCCTTGGAATACAGTTCGCACAAAGAAGCTCAGAGAAAATGGAGCTGAATAACCCAAGAAGCAACATTCTAGAATAAATTGATACAATGTTGTACTACAATTTTTATTCTAATTAAAATCTCAACTTGACATTCTCAGATGAAAAGATTATCCTTTGGAAACAAGGCCCTAATCAATTCTTTCAAACTTTTGCCAAGAAAAGTATCAAATACAGCAAGAAAACTGTTCATATAAGTTAGCGAGGACTCTGCAACAGCATAGCGAGAAAGATAAAATCAAGATTGCTATTGAGCGGAATCAAATTCATACCTCATCTAATATCGTTATAACTTTTCTGAAATTTGGGATTCTTGATCAACAACTACAGCTAGAGAATTGTCATCTTTCTCAATTCTTACGATCACGATTTTAGATAAATGATCATTGTTCTATTCAATAAACCATCCCAGACAATCTACGATGGCCCAAATCCCAAAAAACAAAACAAAAAAGAAAAGAAAGCATAGAGATTACTATATACAGAATTAAAAACCTTTTCTGGGCAGCTTCAGCAGCTTTGGCGCGGGCTTCTTGGGAGGCCAACTGCTCCTCCTCTCGCCGGCGCTGTTTCATTCCGCCATCGAAACAAGCGAAGCAACCCATCTCGCGATTCACCGACTTGTATCAGTTTCTTGATTTTATTTTTTTTCTGAATTTAAATAGATTTGACTTAAAGTTGATGATTTCCTGTGAGGAATTGATGGTATGGTGTAGATTCTGACAGTCTGCACACGCTATCGAAAATACCAAGTCTGCCTCGGAGTTAATCGTTGAGAGAAGAACAAATCGGTTTGGATTTGGATCTTCCAATTTCTGAAAATTAAATTTACTGGAATATTGTAGCCAACATTGCTTCATGAATAAAAAACGCCCTTTGAATTTAATATATTTTAATAAATTCTTCCTAAATTATTATTTTTATGTTTATTGATATATCTCATGCGCATGAAACGTGATTAACGAGAAATTGAGAATATATATATATATATA
>JAPKLW010001200.1:188404-222144 GCA_026898455.1 Plectranthus barbatus
CATAAGATTGATAATATCAATGATTGAGATTAAAGCATCAAAGATTAGAAAATGAAGCATAATTTTCGTTCGTGCTTAATTGCTTTATAAAGCATGATTTATAAAGCAATTAAGCACGAACGAGAATTATGCTTAATCGGTTTCTTCCACATCGATTGCAACGTTTGACGGCGAAGTTTCCTTGATGGTTGTTCCCTTGGTTTTGAAAGTTCCTCTGATTTCCAGCGTGGTTGTTACGAAAATTCTAGTTGCTTTGCCAGTTTCTCCTCTGTCCGGTTGCCGAAGCCTGTGGAACATCGTCCTGCTTCATTTTTATCCCTGTTCTAGCGGTTGGCGATTTGGTAATCTAGTTTGACGGACAAGGTAGTCAAACGTTAATTCAATAGCTCGTGGTTCAATATCGAGCATGATTTACAAATGGAATTCATGGTTCAACATAATTGAACAAGTACGAGACTTCTTCAATTGACGGAACATTACTTCAAAGAGTATGATTGAAAGAATTTCATAATTCATTGTGAATTATCATACATCGCTTGAGAGTATGAGAAGTCATCAAGTTGTTTCAAGAGAAGATTAAGTTAAGCTTAATCGGATCGAACAATCGAAGTTGGTTTGAATAAAAAAGGTTTTAAAGAGAGCGAGAAGGAAAGAATAGCTCTCTACTATGATTTATAAAAGAGATGTCGATTGACATTGAAGATAAGTCGAATTTCAATGTTCTAAGTTTAACAAGTTCCATTTTTCTGAACAAGTGTGAGAGGTCATCAAATGACTAAATATCTCTTCACATTTTGTGATTGAACGAAGTTACATAATCAATTACGAATCGATGTGTAATTGATTGAGAGTTTTTGAACTCATCAATAGGTTTCAAAGAAAATTCAAGTTATAAGCGTTCGGTCAAGTAATCAAAGTTGATTTGAAAAAAAAAGGATTTTCGGGAAGGTTATGAAAGATAATATCTCTTTGTCGATTGATACAAGAAATATCGAACGAAATTGGAATTCAATTAGTCGAAGGAAGAATTTAGAATTTAGAAAATATTATTTGAGTCAATCGATATAAAGGATATCGAAAGATAAATCGAATAGATCGAAGAAAGAATTAAAAATGTGGAATTGCACTCTGTGTCGACCGACACAGAGTGTTTGTCGACCAACGCAGATGCGTCGACCGAGATGAGGCGTGTGTCAACCGATACAAATGTGTCGACCGATACAAATGTGTAGACCGATATGAAATGTTTGTCGACCGATACGAATGGTCGATGGGAAAAGAATAGAGCACAAGCTCCGTGTCGACCGACGTGCCTTCCACGTCGACCGATGCACATGCGTCGACCGACGTGTCACCCACATCGACCGACACAACCATGTCAACCGATGTGTCTCACAGTCGACCAACACAGCGGTGTCGACCGACATAGCCGCGTCGACCGACGCACACGTTGCATTGGCTGAAACAGAGGCGATGTGCTTTTCGGCGGAAATTCTTGTTTTTGGTTCAAATGGTTATCCAAGCTCGTCCAATCGATTTCTAACAACGCCAAATAGTTTTCTAGCTAGTATAACGAGTCTAGACATGATTTAAAATGTCAAAACATGTTGGAATCGAGATATAACCTCACTATTTTCAAATAGAGCAAAAACACCAAAAATGCTCCAAAATCAACACATCTCGATTCCTACTCTAACATGCGGTTCCTAGGCTCAATATATAACATGCTAAACATGCATATGTCCTCATAAACTCATCAAAAGCCTAGATCATGACATTTACTAACTAGGGCAAAATTTACAAACATGCTCAAACGAAGGAAATAGATAGAGAGAGGTTCGGTTTATACCTCTTTGACGCATAGGGGTCCTTGTAAGCTCGATCCACACTTGATCTCTCGATTTTTCACTTCAAAACACAAAAGAATGGAAAACTAAGGTTGAAAATGGAAAGGAAACGAAGAGGGGATTCTAAAAAGGTATAGTTTTACCTTGAAAACTCCTCGCCGGAGCCTCGTCGGAGTTCGCCGGAGTTTATTTGGAGAAATTTGGGAGAGAGAGTAAAAGTGAAAGAGTGTGGAGGGAGGTTCTATATATAGAAGGAGGGAGAGTAAAATGAGTCGACAAAGACAAGTCAGAGGCTAAATACATCAACAAGCAAATAAACATTAGCAAAAAGACAAGTCAGAATTAGCCTTGGCCAACAAAATCATCCAATAAATCATCTATTTGATCCATTCACTATAGAGAGATGGATCCATGTAAAAGAGTTACACTACTCCAAAACACTTGCATAAAAATGAATGAGCAATGAAAAAGTCTGCATTTTGAAAGAGTCTAAATAACAAATATATTCCTTCCGCAGATAAATAATTTCTCTTTATAGCTTGCTCTGGGACTCTTATAGCAGACAATCACAAAGAAGTATGGTAGAACTAAGAAAAACACAACAAACTATATTCTGTAGTAACATAATAAAAACCAGGAGCCGATCAACTAATTGTAATTCCTAGTTAATCACATTCAACACCACAATTAAACTTTGTACTGAAATAACTATATATACAACTAAAATATAAGTCAAAGTTCCAAAATCTAAGGTAAAGAGACTAAACATACATGTTTAACCCACAATACGACTACAAATTCTATGGAGCTACTGTGTTAATGTAAAAATATTAAGTGCATTAATAAATGTTATATAAACACAATGAATTGAGGGTCCTAAATTAATCAACATTCGCTAGTTTGATCATATATGATTGAAACAATCAGCGGTGGAATCATATGGTCAGGCAATATTGAACATTCTATAACACACTGTCAAACATGGTTTCTTGAGAAGGATATATGGGTGTATCAACCAGTTTTAGGAGGTGGAGAGTGTCTGAAAACAGCAAGTCAAGCTCGATGGCTGATGTCTGAACTATGGAAAGAGCTCTTCATTATGGAATAATATTGAAGGTGCAATCCAGCAAGATTGTATATAGTGCTACTGTTGGATTTGCTTTTCTCACTTTCTACTTCAATTTTTTATGCATTTTTTGGGGATGGACTGAGAGGTCATTCTAGCTCCATATAAATTCTAATAAAAATAAAAAAATAAAAAAATGAACAAAAAATAAAAAATTAAATTACACGTTGGTTAGCAATATATATATATATATATATATATATATATATATATATATAGAGGAGGGGTCATGTAAAAAAAAATTCCCATGTGAGAAAATAGAATGAATAATGTCCATCAGATCTAAAAAAATCAATGGTTGATATTTAATCAAGCAACAATTAAAACAAATCAAGCAACAGAATAATCAAGCAACATTGTAATAAAGCAATGTCGTGAATGCAATCAAGCATCTTTCTCATTTTCTCACATTAAGGTTTTTCTCACTGGATATATATATATATATATATATATATATATATTTATTTGAAGAAAAATTACCCGAAATTCATTTGCACTTTTAGCACTGCGGGTTGAAACAATATTGTTGTGGCTTTCTATGATATTTCTTGGACTTTCTACCGGTGGAATGTCATCACTACGTTCTCTCATTTGAGCTTGTAGTAGAGCAATAGTTGCAGCTTGCTCATCAAGTTTTCCCTTCTGACGAATATTATCACGAATAAGCTTGTTGCGACTAATGTTCTTTGACCATGTATCATTTGGATGCACACCATCGCCATATAATCTCACATATCCAGATATGTCTTTACCCATAACTTGAGAAAAAACATCATTTTGGCAAACAACATCTTCATAGTCAGATGGAAATTCATTCAATATCTCTTTCATGTCACCCTATATAACAAGCATATTAATAATTATACTTACAAAAAAATAAATTTTCATTTAATCAAAAAATATTCTGAACATAAAAATTTGATGAGCTAACCAATTTTTGTGCCACAACACTATTAGATGGTCTTCCATCAGAATGATTATAGACTTGGCCAAATATTTCTACTCTAGTTGGAGCACGTCCATTATCTTTCAACTAAAGAAAATTAGGATTGTAATATTAGTGAAACGTATAACATGAATAACTTTAATTATAACAACTTATATAGACAAAAATGCATTACCAATTTATGTCGAACATCGGCAAATGGTGTCTTTCCGGTAGTGTGATTCATCTTTTTGCTTTTTCTAGCCGTTTGACAATGTTTGCTTATTTTCTGACACAAAATATATTTGATAAATAACTTAATAATAATAATTTTATAGAAATAAATCTATAATTTAATATTACATTTGCATCATCACTTCCCTAATAAGGAGAAATATGTGGTTGTACAGAAACTTCATTTCTACTTGTTCGATTGAACTTTGTTTCAATGTAATCAGCTAGTTAATAACTGCAAAAGTTTAAACATTCTTGTGCAACATATCCTTGGGATATGGAACCTTCAGGCTTATTCCTATTTCGTAAATAGGATTTAAGTGCACCCAAATACCTAAAAAAGAATTAATAATATTATTTTTAATCAAATATTAAACATATTAAAAAAGTATCAAAATTTTAGTTTTTACCTCTCAATAGGATACATCCAACGGTAGAAAACTGGACCACCCAGACGAACTTCAGTAGCCAAATGATTGGTAAGATGAACCATCGAATCAAAAAATGTTGGAGGCAAATATTTCTCTAACTAACAAAGTATTATGACAATTTCTTTTTCTAACTCCATAATTTCTCTAGGATCCACCACTTTAGCACAAAGTTTTCTAAAATATCTTGAAAACCTGATCAATGGATGACGAGCATACTTTGGTAATGTTTTCCGAATTGCTATAGGAAGCAATTGTTGCATCAAGATATGATTGTCATGACTCTTCAGGTTCGAGATTTTTGGAAGCTTTATCTGAACAAGACGAGATATGTTTCCTGCATAACCATCGGGAACTTTAATATTCTTTAGGACTTCGCAGAACATACTCTTCTCCTTCTTGTCTGTTGTAAAGAGACCTAGAGGTAAGTAAGCTTTTCCTCCACCCCTAGGAATTGCCCAAAGATCTTCTCGTATCCCCAATTCTTTCAAACATTCTCTTGACTGATAGGTGTCCTTTGACTTTTCTTTAATATCCAATAATGTGCCCCGAATTGCTTCAGTAACATTTTTCTCAATGTCCATGAAATACAGGTTATGTCTTATAATACTCCATCCGTCCCACCAGATTAGTCATTTTTTCTATTTCCGTCTGTCCCGCCACATTAGTACTCTTTCCTAAAATAGAAAAAAATCTCCTCATATCAATAAAATATTAATTCCACTACACTCATAAACATTGGTTACTGTGCCGAAACTAAAAGGGACTAATCTAATGGGAGAGAGAGAGTATTAGTTTTCCAATATGGTAAGTCAAAGAATATGCTTCTTTTCTTCAAATTGTGAGGTAACTCTGGATTATCTTTTACATTTTTACCAAATTTTATTTGAATATCACCAAATTCAGCCAATGCCATTTCTCAAGTGAAAAAAGGAGGTCGTCTACCATGTTCAACTTTTCCATCAAACGACCTACTATCTCTCCTAAACTTATGGTTAGGTTCTAAGAATCTGCGGTGACCCATATAAACAGTCTTCCTCCATTTGTTTAACCTTATTGAATGGGTGAACTTATGACAATGTGGACAAACATATTTACCTTTAGTACTCCAGCTAGATAGCTTTGCATAACCAGGAAAATCGCTAATTGTCCACAATAATGCAACTCGCAACTGAAAATTTTGTTTTTTAGAGGCATCGTAGGTGGGAACACCTACATCCCACAACTCATTCAACTATTTAATTAATGGTGGCAGAAATACATCAATGTTATTTCCTGGAGAAGATGGCCCAGGAACTATCAAAGAAAGTATGAAGTATGATTGTTTCATGCACATCCAACGTGATAAATTATAAGGAATAAGGATTACTGGCCAAATACTGTGAGGAGGTTGCATGTTTTTTAATGGAGTAAACCCATCAGAAGCTAATCCTTACCTTACATTGCCACAATCTCTAGCAAATTCAGGATGTAGGTGATCAAAGGTTTTCCAAGTTGGGGAATCTGCAGGATGTCACATATAACCATCTTGTGGACGCTCTTCTTTATGCCACCGCATGTGGGATGCATTTTTAGATGACATGAATAATCTTTGAAGCCTAGATTTAAGAGGAAAATGCCAAAGTACTTTTCAAGAAACTTTTCTTTTCTCACCAGTGGAGTCATTTTCAGAAACTTCCCATCTACTTTCTTTGCATGTTTCACAATAAATTCTATCTTTTAGACTACCCCAGTATAAGCAACTGTTGTGTGCTATAGTGTGACTACAGGACTAATGTGCAAGTATACACAGATCACAAGTAATATAGTCTTATGAGACCAGATATCGAACCCAAGGGAGTGGGTTTCTAAATCGTGCACTATGAATTGTTTGCAATAAAAGAGGGTAGTTTCTGTCTAAGTCCTAAAAAAGCATAAAATGTGCAATAATTATAATTCCAAGAAGGGCCAAAAGCAATAATACTTCCTCACTCCACAAAATAAACATAAACAATCAATCAGTTATCACAAATGTTGAGAAATGCACACTCAGGTTATGGGATTCAAAGCACCTCAGTTATCCTATATGCTAGAGCTTACGTCTCGCAATACTCTGAACCTTGGAACTTTTTCTAAATCTGCCTAGTGAACTGTCGCCCAACTAGATCTACACCTTCTCACTTAGAATGCATATGTCTATGTCTTTCATAGTGATCAGATGATGACAACATGAATTGAAGCTCGGTCAAGTTGCACTGTTCCATATGTCTATGAAATCAATACAATCATCTAAGATCTCCTCGGCTTATTTCTCCTTTCGGTGTCCATAAGTGATGGGTTTCTTTCCACTGTCGTGCTCAAGAAACGATTTAAAATAAGATCAAAGATAAGTTCAGATATGCGAAACTCAGTTCTAACATATATTCAAACAAAAGGTACTTTGTTCCATAACCCAAGTGCAAAAGAAATTAGTTCATGCTCGGTATTGAAAAGATGAAAGCTACAAGATCATTCGTCATCTAAGCTCAACAAAAAGAAAACTAAAATTCAAACTATGCGATGATCTCCTGACGCTTCAATGCCTTCCTCTCCAAGCTGGGTTTCTATCTTCCTCCTTGTCTCTCGTTCTATTCGTGTCTGTATGTTCGTCCTCGTGCTCCTTTCAATCTAATTATCTCTCCTTTCTTGCACGGCCGTTGATTTTCTTGCCCCTCTTGGGATATGTCCACGTGTTGAGAAGTCACTATTTTACCCAGACAAAAGATCAGCTTCCTTTTCCGCCACCAATCCTTCCAGCAGACAGGATCAACAAAAGTTTCATCTTTGTCTCAAAGTGGTCCCGGAGAGAGAAAGTCTTCAGTCCTCTTGGCCATGCGCTTCTGATGCTAAAGCATAACTCCAGACAATATGCGGCAGGTAAGCTCCAGCATTCCGAACCTGGTCAAAACTTGTCCAAAACTTACAAAAACTTATTAATATTTGCAAAATGTAAAGCATCACAACTAATTTGCAACTGGACATAAATAAGCACAAAGGACCTTGATTTCAAAGCATCTTATTCGAATACAACATCTAAAGTTTAGTAAAAAGGATCAAAAGATAACTCCAAATGAGAGTTATCACCCCCCTAAACTTAAGATGTTGCTTGTCCTCAAGCAACAAGAACAAACCAACTAAATAAGACTCGCGAGTAATAAGCTAGAATAGCTTATCTCCTTATGAAGCCCTCAGCGAAAAGTAAAAAGAAAACATGAGTGGTGATTCTCTTGATTGCTCAATTTCAGTCCTCATCCTTCACAAAGTTTAACAATGTACAATCATCAAATCTTTCAATCCATTTTTTTTTCAAAAGAAAACAAACCAAACATCAAGATAGCTTGAACTAAACTGAGCTTAACCTTAACTACTTGAACAAGACTCAATGCTCATCAATGCCATATTTCTTTTCCTACCCATTCGTCTTTTCTTGTTTTCCACTATTAGGCTTTGCATCCTTCCTAGATCAAAAGGACTTTGAGGCTTCTAATGTTAGGCCAAGGTTCCAGGTGAGAAAATTTTGGACAAAAGTGACTAAAGTTTAGAGGTGTTGCCCTTGTAGTTCTATTATTGGACTTATTTCCTCTTTGCACACACTTTTTTTTTTTTTTTTCGAGATGAGCTTGAATTTTCTTTTATATACACACCTTATTCTGGGCACTTATATTCATTAGTGCCTAACATTGCTCTTCTTCTCTCTTTTTTTTTTTTTATTTTTTATACTTTTCTCTTCTTTTTTTTAGAAGGTAAAAGGGTTAAAACTAACACTTCTAGAAGAAGTGGTACCCCCCCCAACTTTGAATAAAACATTGTCCTCAATGTTTAACTAGAACTAAGGCAGGGCAACACTCTAAACTAGGACGTGTTTGGATACTGGCTAAACATAAAGCAGGTTCGATCAAAGAAAAGGCTCATGCTCAAGTTCTAGGTGCAAAGGGATATTCATTTCATAGCAAAGAAATCTTCTGAAGGCACAAAAGAACAAGTAATTGCCTTAATCATTTCTAAGTAGTGTGCTCACACCTAATTCATGTTGACCAAGATTGAACTAAGGGTAGATGGCATTTCACAATCTAGAGTTCAAGTTGTAGTACCAGCTAAGCTCAAGCTCATGTCTAGCATATCAGGTTTATTCAAAACAGTGTGAAATCACAACTTTGAATTTCAAGACATGACACCATGTAAAAAGCTAAACAATCAAAAGAAAACGAGGATTGACTTTAAGCAATCTCGATCACAACCACTCATGAAAAAGGACGAATGAACAAAATGAAACATCATCGGGCAAAAAGGAGAATAAACTACTAGACTTAAAACTTATTATTATAAAAACCCAAAAGAACAGTCATGCTTTAACATAGAATAAGCATGAAAGTTCGGACACCTATTTAAAAACTAACATCCATACTTAAAACATAAATAACAAAAGTAAACATAATCTTAAATTGTTTTTGCAAAATAGAGGTAGAGTTTAGAGGGGACCCTGTTCTTCATGCGGAACCACCAACAGCTCACATCTTCCTTCCAAGACTCCTTCTTCTCATCAGTCGGCTGGTGTGCGCTTTGATCTTCAGCACCACCTTCTTCATCATCTTAAGTCCTTTCAGCAGCTTCACTTGCTTCGCTTTAATTGCGGACAACTCTTTCTGCAATGCTTTCAGCACATCACCCTCTGCAGCAGTTGTTTCTCCCTGGGCATGAGCTTGAGCTTGAGCATGCCTCTTTGTCGGATAGGGGATGTTGAAGTAGCTTTTGGCAATGCTCCTTGGCTCGTCGGAGTGAAAAGGGACTCCTGCACGCTTGCACAACTCAGAAATCAGCGAAGGGCAGAATAGTGGTCCGGCCCTTTTGAAGCTTGGCTAATAATAGACTCGATGATGAAAGGTGCTATGTCAAATGGCTCTCTTTCACAATGGCTGCCACCATAAGGATTCGGTCCTGCCCCACCAAAGTGTTATGGGTTGTTGAGCTAATTCGGTTCCTCAGAAAATGAATCCAGGTGTTAGCCTCAGTTGTGAGGAAGCTGGCCAGTGCGGACAGATTGTCCTTAGTCTCATCGACCCACCGAGCACCCGGCACTGTTACAACACTTAATGCTTCATCCAACTGTTCCCTTGTTGCAAAATTGATCAGATCCATGAATGTGTCTGGCCGCGGTGATTGCAATATTATGTAACTACGACTTAGCAAAGCTAATAATACAGCGGCAAAGATAAAATTATCGATCCCTCAGGGAAAGAAGTAACGAATAACCTTGAAGTACTAGACCAGGCGTTCTTGAAAGTATTGATTAGGAAAATCAATTGAAAAAGGTTTTGTTGTTTTAAAATCACAATACTTTGGAATCGAAAACTGAACAGGAAAATTAAATAGCTTTTGAAATCAAATATGAGAAACACAGATCCTAGGGATATCTACCTATCAAGTATAACATGTATGAACAAATCGATTAATTCCCAATTTTAATTCCTCTTCGTAGTGAAACATCAGAAAATTATTACGAACTTCTTTGTCTGACAATTCGTAAAGTAGATTAGTCAATTACCTATCTCCGTTCGGTCTCAAGATAAATTAACTAACTCCTAAGTTCTACAGATTTATTCCTATAATTAGTCTCCTTCAGTTACGACAAGAAATCAAATTATATTGTGAAAATCTCTTTCAATTGAAAACTATTACAGTTACGTCTCAAGTAATCAACTAAATAATCCTAATAAGTGATCAGCAAATCAAGATTATGAATAAGCACAGATTTCACAAACTACGAAGGGAAAGGGAAAATAATTCGATTAATCAAAACATGTATACATAGATAGTTCGAAACCCTAGAATCTGAGAAGGGATTTAGTTACACATATTCATGGTAATATTCATCGAAGAAAAATACAACCTGAACTGCATAAAAACTGGAATCTGTAAGTCTTCTCGTAGAAACTTGTCTTCAAAAACATAAAAACTTTAAGAAATCTTCAAACTCTAATATTCTCTCTCTAGAAACATGTACGCACACTGAAAAATGAATTATACATGAGTATTTATAATCATGAAAGATGTATCTAGCTTTATCTAGGATTAGATATGCATCTATCTCCAAATCAGATGAGAAACAGGATTTCCCGCTTGCGCGTCGACCGCGTCCAATCTCCGTCGATCGCGTCTCCTCATTTCGCCTCGTCGATCGCGTCTGAATAGACTCGGTCGACGGGGTCTCCTTTTTCTGCTTCGTCGATCGCTGGACAACAGCACGCCTCATCGATCGACTAAGGGTCCTCGTCGATCGACGAGGTCTCGGGCACTGGATCCTTGACTCTTCTATTTTTCGACTAGAAACCTGCACGATTCATCAAACACGGCATTCCGAGTACAAAAACTAACTCATGCACGAAAAAGACACAAAACCATTCCAAATCATCACACAAACGGTCAAAGATCAATAAGATAAGTTGGTGAAAATCCTAACTTATCAACTCCCCCAAACTTAAACCATTGATCGTCCTCGATCAATTCACAGAAAAGAATTATAATCAAATGCAGATACGAGTGTGCAATGCCTCACAAGCCTATTTTGCAATCAAAGTTTCACTTATTCACAAAAATCATGCAATCCAAACAAATTCTTATTGGTAAATTATCAAGGAGAAACCTCACCGGGCAGTGTTTGCACTCATCGCTCAATAAAGCAAAAAGGATTTTGAATTTCACACAATCAAAGTTTTAGCTTATTTCACCATAGGTTTGACAAATTTCTCATCTCTCCACTGCTTGTTAGTGTGGTTTTTCAGGGAATCAAAAAGGTCTTATTTTGGTTGTAATGTGGCTTACCTAAGAGGTAGGATATTTTGGCTAAGTGACTAAAATTATCTTCATAAACACCAAGTCTTTAGCATATCATGCCCACATAAACAATTTTTTTCCTCTTATTCTTTTTCCCTTTTCTTTCCATCATTTTTTTCCTCGGGGTTCCTAAGAGCTTATTCTCAATTATTTATGAACAACATAAACAAATTTCTTTCTCTTTCATCAATGTTCCTTTTTCTTTTCTAACTTCATGGAAACCCCCCTTTTTTCTTTCTTTTCACTCAATGCCTTGCATGGCATCTCAACACAATCCCAAACAATTCACATTATCCAAAGAAAAATCTCAATCATCAAGTTCATCAACCCTTCTAATCAAAGAAAAATTCATTCAAGGCTCAAAGGGGCTACAAGTGAAGATTTTCAAGGTTAGTGTATGGGAGATGGCTACGAAAGAACATGCCTAAAATCATTTTCACCCTATTACCACACTTAATGCAACATCAAGAGAGAAATTCGTCAAATTCTAGGAAATAAATCTAACAACTTTGTCACTCATCAAACGAAAAAATTCGGCACAAATCCTCACAAGGTAGAAATTTTGTTGCTCCTTAATAATTATCCAATTTCGAACAGTTATCATGCAAGAATTTAAGTTTCAAAGATCAATATGTCAAACAAAACAGCTCCTATCATCGGCTACTCTATCACACAGATCATCATTCTTAATCAGCAAATATCTCGATTATCAATCAACAATTCTAGCTTGAATAAAGACAGTTAAGTAGTCATAACACCATCATAATCAAAAAGTTCCGACTGTCCTATGTTCGAAAGCTCGTAAACAATGCTAAGACTATCCACTTAGAACAAGCACCACAAATCAAGAGTTCAAAATTACTAAGTAAAAGCCTTGCAGGTTGTTCACACTGAAGCAAAAGAACAAGGATGGTGATGGTTCAAATTCGAAAAAAAACAAAAACATCAAAAACAATGAAAAATCAACAAAAACAAAAACAAATGAAAGCAGGTAAAAATTTGAAAACAAACAAACGTTTCCCTTTTCCTATCATCATCCCCCCAAACTTATTCACTCGAAAGAGTGGAAAAGTTTGAAAGTTAGATAAGGAAAAGAGAAACGGTACCTTATTCCTCCTCATCGGAGGGATCCTCCATCTGAACATCGGATGATGCCCACACTGGCAGTCGGCGGCGGGGCTCCTGTCGAACATTCTGCGGCGGCTGAGAACTGGACTGAGGCTGCGTGTGGAGGAGCAGCTGCTGCATCTGAACATCGAGGGTATCCAACCTCGTGTTCACATTCCGCTGGAAGTTGGCCTGCAAGGTGGCCTGCTGCTGCATGTACTGGTAGATCGTCGCCAGATCCACCCCGGAAGATGAAGACTCTCCCGCGATGTGGTGTGGTGGCTGTCCACCAGTCTGATCGGGAATGTGCTGCCCTCCGTCATCATCCTCATCGTCGTCCGACTCTGGTGGCGGTGGCGGGTCTCTCTGGTCCGGCGGGGTCCGTGGTCGGTGTCGAAGTCTGGAGGTGCCTGGACCTCCTCGTGCACCGACCATCAACCTCATGTGGTCGGGGGTGCTCATCAACCAATTATCACGGAAGTGATAATCGGTGACTCGTGTGAGGTACCGGTTTGGCAGTGGAAACCGGTCTCCATTGGACATCCGCAGGGACCATCCTCTCTCCCGCGGCAAAATCATCATCATCCTCACCAAATTCCCCGTACCAAGACCTCGGTTCTCATCTTCGAGCTGCTCAAACTGTGAAAGGTCAATGTCCAAAAATTCTGCAATCGGGGTGATCAATCCCCCGCTCCAAATGTTGCCTTTCTTGGCCTTGATCTGCTTCTTCCAATGGTCCATGACAAATGCTCCCATGCTGAACTTTCCCTCTGTCAACATGCAGTAGAGGGCGTAGAGTTCTCCAATTCTGACTTTGCCACTCTCATGTCTGCCGGAAAGCGACACCCCCATACATCTGTGGATGTATCTGAAAACAGGGTTGTCGATGGAAGAGGCCTTCAAGTTCCTCGAGTCGAACACTCTCAAGTCGTCGCTGGCTTCTGCAGCGATTTGGGACCAGAAGCGAGCACTGTCGAAGCTTGGGGGAGGAATGCCATCTCCTCCTTCGTGGACTCCCCAAATGATCTCGAGCTGATTCCTTGGGAGCTCGTGGTACTTGTTCAATAGCTGAAATCCAATTGTGGTGGGCTCTGGCCCTGGCTCAACCTCGAAGATTCGGAGCGATGCAAAGAACTCCAAGACCAATGCCGGGTAAGTTGGCCAACGGTCAGTCACCCATCCACCCCAGCCAATCCTCTCCACAAGATTCTCAACATCATCGCGAATACCCAACAGTTGCATCGTGTCCGAGCAGGGGTAGAGTGTCTGCCTGATTGCGAATTCTTCCCCCATGAACTTTTGGTAACGCCTTTGATGAGACCGGTGGTTGAATGTCGGTTGGAAGTCCATTGTCAATCTGCAAAAGTTTGTCAAAATTCATCACCATTCTTCACAAAATCCCAATGCAAGCAAATCCAATTTGAGCAAAAATCAAAAGAAACCAATGCACCCATGCAAAATTGGTTCGACATTCATGCAATTCACTCTCAATTCTAGCCTATAATCATCATGTTTGGCAAAATTTCGTTCAGAAATAATAAAGCTAGAAAGTCACCCAAACAAGAGAAATTCCCCCCAACCGTTCGTATGGAAAAATTCCATGAAACTCAAGCACAAATCAATCACAAGCAAGTATATCGATGAAAACCACAACCCATATCGAGTAATCACCATGAATAGCAATGAAATTGACAAAATTCAAAAAAATTGAAACAAGGGCTCCAAACACAAATTTTGTCAAAAACATGCTCAAATCCTTCAAATCATGTGAAATAATCGAAAGGGAGAGTGTTAGGATACATATCGTGGTTGAATTCGATGATTTTGGAGAGAAAAAAATTCGAAGTTGGGGTTGGGAGAGAAGAGCCGTGGGTGTGTTTGTGTTTGTGAGGAAAAAAATGAGGTGAAGGGGTTTAAAAACCCGCCTCTGTCCGCGGCTCAGAATCGACCTCGTCGATCGACGAGGCGTCTTCGTCGATCGACGAAGCCCATTGTTGACTCGTTGATGACGAGATATGGACTCGGTCGACGAGGAAGTTTTCCTCCGTCGATCGACGAGATGTGGACTCGGTCGACGAGGAGGTGCTTCTTCGTCAATCGATGCCAATTTCTGACGATTTTCTTGGCCCGGACGAACTCGACTCAAATTTGAAAAAAATAAAACAGGAAACTGTTGGGTTACCTCCCAACCAGTGCTTGGTTTATTGTCGCTAGCTCGACAATACCTGACTTTTAAGGGCGATTCAAGTAGTACTTCTCCACTGCTCCGATCTGAAGAGGGGTATAGTACGGTTTCAGGTTTTGCCCATTCACTCTGAAGGTCTTGCCATCTTGTCCGGCTAACTCAACTACACCGTTCATGAACTGGCTGATTACGGTGTATGGTCCGGCCCACTTTGATTGATGCTTTCCGGGCATGAATCGAAGACGGGATTTGAAGAGGAGAACCTTATCACCTGAAGTGAAGACATGCGATCGGATCTTTTTGTCGTGGAATCTCTTCGCTCGATTCTTGTAGATGACGTTGTTCTCATATGCCTCATCCCGAAAGTCTTCTAACTCATTCAGCGCCATGGCGCGGTCTTCCGCGGCTGTCTTCCAATCCAAGTTTAACTCTTTTACCGCCCTCCAAGCTTTGTGTTCCATTTCGACAGGAAGGTGACATGATTTTCCGAAGATCAGCTGATATGGAGAAGTCCCAATCGGTGTTTTGTAGGCAGTGCGGTATGCCCAAAGTGCATTATCGAGAACTGCCGCCCAATCCTTTCTTTGCTTGACCGTCTTCTCCAATATCTGCTTGATTTCTCTGTTGGACAATTTTGTCAACCCGTTCCCTTGAGGGTGATATGGAGTGGTGACACGATGCTTTACTCCGTATTTGGCAAGGAGAGATGAGAGCCATCTGTTGCAAAAGTGTGATCCCCCATCGCTGATCAGGGCTCTCGGTGTTCCGAATCTTGTCATCAGCTTCTTCAGGAACTTGATAACGACTTTGGAGTCGTTGGTGGCTGTTGGAATGGCTTCGACCCATCGCGATACATAGTCAACTGCCAACAAGATGTATGTGAATCCTTGCGATCTCGGGAAGGGTCCCATGAAATCAATCCCCCAGACGTCAAATATCTCCACTTCAATCACCGGTGTCTGCGGCATCTCATTCTTCCGCGAGATGTTGCCTGTCCTCTGGCAGCGATCACAGCCTATTATCCATCCTCGACAGACTTCGTAGATGGAAGGCCAGTAGAATCCGCTTGCAAGGATTTTGAAGGCAGTCCGGTTGGCTGAGTGGTGTCCACCGGTTGGAGATGAGTGGCATGCCTCGAAGATTTTGTGCCACTCAGACTGGGGCACACAGCGGCGGATGACGCCGTCAGCACATCTACGCCACAGGTACGGATCCTCCCAATAGTAGAATCTGACGTCGTGCAGAAACTTCTTCTTTGCATACTGGGAGCAATCCGGGGGGAGTACACCGCTGGCCAAGAAGTTGGCGAAATCTGCGTACCACGGAGTCTTGGATTCATACAGCTCCTTCATGTCCCTCAAGGCATAGACTTGCTCGTCAGGGAATGTCTCTCGGATTGTTATTTTCTGATCATCCCCCTTGACTGGCTCGAGTCTCGACAAATGATCGGCGATGACGTTCTCGCTTCCCTTTCTGTCCTTGATTTCCAAGTCGAACTCTTGCAATAACAGAATCCACCGAATCAGTCTGGGCTTGGCATCTTGCTTTGCAAACAAGTACTTGATTGCTGCATGGTCAGTGTAGACAATTGTCTTTGAGCCTATCAGATAAGGCCGGAATTTGTCAAATGCATACACGACCGCGAGCATCTCTTTTTCCGTCGTGGTGTAGTTGCACTGAGCTGGATTCATACTTTTGCTGGCATATTGGATCACATGGAAGAGTCTTCCTTTCATTTGGCCCAGAGCTGCTCCAACAGCATAGTCGCTGGCGTTGCACATCAATGTGAAAGGCTCATCCCAATCTGGTGCAGTCAGGACTGGTGCGGTTACCAGCGCTTCTTTCAACTTCTCAAATGCTTGATGGCAGTCTTCATCGAAAACGAAGGACACATCCTTCTCCAGCAAGTTACACAAGGGCCGGGATACCTTTGAGAAGTCTTTGATGAACCTCCTATAGAATCCTGCATGGCCTAGGAAACTTCGGACGGCTTTGACGTTTGTCGGTGGTGGCATCTTCTCAATGGCTATCACTTTGGCTTGATCGACCTCCAATCCTTCGGCTGACACTCGATGTCCCAACACAATTCCTTCTCTCACCATGAAGTGACACTTTTCCCAATTGAGGCATAGGTTTGTCTTGACACATCTCTCAAGTACAGTAGCCAAGTTCTGCAAACAAACATCAAATGAGCTACCAAAAACTGAGAAATCATCCATGAATACCTCCATGATTTTCTCGATGAGGTCGTGGAAGATTGCCGTCATGCATCTATGGAAGGTGGCCGGTGCATTGCATAATCCAAAGGGCATCCGTCGGTAGGCGAATACTCCATATGGACAGGTGAATGCCGTCTTGTGTTGGTCTTCCGGCGCCACAGCTATCTGATTGTATCCTGAGTAACCATCAAGAAAGCAGTAAAAAGGATAACCAGATAATCTATCTAGCATTTGATCAATGAATGGAAGATGGTAATGATCCTTGCACGTGGCGGAGTTTAAGGCTCGGTAGTCAATGCAAACTCGCCATCCCGTGATTGGTCTTTGTGCTATTTCCTCTCCATCATCGTTCTTCACAATTTGCATTCCTCCTTTCTTGGCTACTACTTGTGTCGGGCTTACCCACCTGCTGTCAGAAATTGGGTAGATCATGCCATGATCAAGGAGTTTTAGAACCTCCTTCTTGACAGCCTCTTGCATGATAGGATTCAGACGTCGTTGTGCTTGTCTCTTTGGTTTCGCATCCTCTTCAAGGATGATCTTGTGCATGCACAGCGAAGGACTGATCCCTTTGATGTCTCCTAAGGTCCATCCAATGGCGGACTTGTATGTTCGCAAAACTCGCAGCAGCTTGTCAAGTTCCCCCTGTGAAAGATGAGCAGAAACGATAACGGGGTAAGTGCTGTCAGAGCCTAGGAACGCATACCTGAGATGTGCTGGAAGTGTCTTCAGCTCCAGAATGGGTGGATTGGAGCTGGAATTCGGCTGTCCAGGGGTGCCGTCGATCGACGAGGGGTCTTCGTCGATCGACGAAGATGTGGTCTTCTCGTCGATCGATGAGACAGCAAACTCGGTCGACGAAGACTTCCTGAAGCGGCTCGGCAGCGACTCCCTTTTCAGTTCTTTCTCTCGGGTAATTTCCTCGAACACATCTAGTTCCATGACTAGATTCAGGATCTCTTCAGTGGCTTCATCCAGACTTTCAGAAGAGGAGAGGGAATGTTGCAAACAATTTTCCAGAAAATCTGCTTCACTTTTCAGACAAGTGAAGGGGGAAGACATCACTGGGCTGAAACAATTGATCATGTGGCATTCTTCTGCGTAACTTCCGTCGTCGTGCTTCTGCATTGCCTTGTAGACCGAGAACGTGACGGACTCATTGTTCACTCGGAACGTCAGCTTGCCGTCTCGAATGTCGATCAATGCCCCACCGGTTTCAGAAACGGTCTTCCAAGGATCAGGGGAATATTCCGATCTTCCTCCATGTCAAGTACCACAAAATCCGCTGGGATTATGAAATCCTTCACCTTCACCAGCACGTCTTCAACAATGCCCTTCGGATAGGTGACTGATCGATCAGCCATCTGCAGTGAGATCGTCGTGGGCTTGATGCTGCCAATCTTCAGCCGCTTGAAGATTGAAAGCGGCATCAGATTGATTGATGCCCCCGAGTCACAAAGAACCTTTCCGAAGGTCTCTCCTCCGATGATACATGAGATTGTGAAAGAGCCCGGATCTTCCCTCTTGATTGGCATCTTTTTCTGGATGATAGCGCTACATTCTTCGAACAGGTTGACCATTTCATGCTCCAAAAACGGCCTTTTCTGGGCGACCATGTCTTTCAGGAACTTGATGTACCCGGGCATCTCTTGAAGAGCTTCTACCAATGGAATGTTAATATGCACCTTCTTCATTGTCTCCAGAAATCGTGCATATCTTTCGTTCATCTTGGTCTTGGCAAACCGCTGCGGAAACGGCAGAGGCGGTTTCTTCATTGGTGGTTGAGGAGCACCCGTCGAGCGAGTCTGATCTGGCTCGATCGACGGCCCTTTTGAGGCCTCATCGATCAACGAGGATGCTTCGTCGGTCGACGGGGCTTCGTCTTTGGCGGGTCCTGCCTCCTCTTCAGCTTCTTCTTCATCTCGGATGCCTTTTTCTGCTTGTTCAGGCCCTTCATAGGTCTTTCCCCCTCTCAGAGTGATAGCGTTCACTTGATTCCTCTGATTCTGATTCTTGGGATTGACCTGGGTGTTGCTCGGAAGTTGCCCCGGCTTGTGTTTGGTTCCTAGAGCATCGGCAATCTGGCTGACTTGATTTTCAATGATTTGCACGTGTTTTTGCACCTGATCGACCTTCGTGTTCACCCCAGAGATTTCTTGCTTCAGCTTTGTCACAGTATCTGTGGAACCTTCCATGAATTTAGCCAAAATCTCCTCGAGATTCGGCTTCTTCTTCCCTACTATTTCTCCGTTTTGTACGGCAAACCCTGGTGGTGGTTGCTCTGCAGCTTGTGGATTTGCATAAGAGAACCCAGGATGATTCCTTGCGTGATTGTAGTTGTAAGGCTGGTTATTCTGTTGATTGTGGTGCTGGTAACCACCTCGATAGTTGTTCTGATAACCATTCCTCTGGACAAAATTCACGTCAGCATTGTTTTCCTCGATAGGCCCCTGCGCTGTTTCAACTGCAGCAACCGTTTTTTCTTGTCTCAGGTTAGCAAACTCCTCCCTGAGCTTTTTCAGCTCGGATGCCAAATCCGGTTGCTCGGCAACTTTCTCCACAACTTTTTCCACTACTTTCTCTACAACTTTCACCGGCCGAGTTCGGCTTGTATACCATCTTTGAGTGTTGTTGGCCATCTTCTGGAAAAACTCCATGGCCTTTTTCCCACTTTTTGTCATGATGGTGTCTCCAAGTGTGGTGTCCACCAGTTTGGCCGTCTTGTCATTCAGTCCTTCATAGAATGCTTCAGCTTGTTCTCCCGGTGGAAAACCATGTCCGGGACAGGCTCTCAGCAGGTCCTTGAATCTATCCCATGTCTCGCTGAAGCTTTTATCAGGCCTTTGAGCGAACCTGATGATCTCTTTCCGCCTTTGACGAATAACGTTCGGAGGGAAGAAGTTCCCTAGAAACTCATTTCTCAGTTCATTCCACGTGCTTATGCTCCCTTTGTATAATGCAGTGAACCAGGACTGTGCCTTATCCCTCAGAGAGAATGCGAACAGACGCATTCGGATGGCACTCTTGCTGACTCCTCCGATTTTCACCGTATTGCAGAGCATGATGAACTTGTCCAAATGCGCATAAGGATCCTCGGCAGGTCTTCCTTCGAATTGATTTTGTTGGACCATCTGCACCAATCCGGTCTTCAGTTCAAAATTGTTGGCATTGATGCCAATCTTGAAGTCTGTCTCCTTGAACCGAGGTTTGTACCGGTTCTGCATGGCTTCTTCTTCCTCCTCCTCATCATCAGACTCTTCCGGAGGAGGATCCTGATTGTCTTCCTCTCCATTGTTGGGATTGTCCTCGAACAGTGGATTATGGCGAAGATCCCTTCCGTTCGGATTGTTCCTTTCGAGGTCGTATTGTTGGATCTGCGCCCTCATTGCTTGGACTTCTTGGAGAAGCAAAGCCTGCTCCTCTGCAGTTAGGACTGGCGGAGGCGGTGGTGCGTTGTCTTCCATCGTGTGACTACTTGAACTTTTCTGAGCACGTTTGTTCTTTCGGATTCTTCTGCAAGTGGCTTCAATGTCCGGATAATAGTAGAGCGGGTCCTTTCCTTTGGCTCGCGTGCTCATGCACTACCTGTACAGCAAAGGAGGTAGTGAGATACAATTGGGAAAGTAAAACAAACGAATTGAAATTTTGAAATAGAAAAACGAGGTCGTCGATAGACGAGACGTATCCGTCGATCGACGGAAGTAGAACAACTTCGTCGATCGAGGCTAGATAGCGTTGATCGACGAGGAAAGCAAAAAAAATCGAGAAAATTCAGAAAAAACAAAAATTACAGCCTAAAGCAATATTTCAATCACAGATCTAATAGTAAGATTAATTCTATTCTTTCCCTGGCAACGACGCCAAAATTTGATCGCAATATTATGTAACTACGACTTAGCAGAGCTAATAATACAGCGGCAAAGATAAAATTATCGATCCCTCAGGGAAAGAAGTAACGAATAACGTTCTTGAAAGTATTGATTAGGAAAATCAATTGAAAAAGGTTTTGTTGTTTTAAAATCACAATACTTTGGAATCGAAAACTGAACAGGAAAATTAAATAGCTTTTGAAATCAAATATGAGAAACACAGATCCTAGGGATATCTACCTATCAAGTATAACATGTATGAACAAATCGATTAATTCCCAATTTTAATTCCTCTTCGTAGTGAAACATCAGAAAATTATTACGAACTTCTTTGTCTGACAATTCGTAAAGTAGATTAGTCAATTACCTATCTCCGTTCGGTCTCAAGATAAATTAACTAACTCCTAAGTTCTACAAATTTATTCCTACAATTAGTCTCCTTCAGTTACGACAAGAAATCAAATTATATTGTGAAAATCTCTTTCAATTGAAAACTATTACAGTTACGTCTCAAGTAATCAACTAAATAATCCTAATAAGTGATCAGCAAATCAAGATTATGAATAAGCACAGATTTCACAAACTACGAAGGGAAAGGGAAAATAATTCGATTAATCAAAACATGTATACATAGATAGTTCGAAACCCTAGAATCTGAGAAGGGATTTAGTTACACATATTCATGGTAATATTCATCGAAGAAAAATACAACCTGAACTGCATAAAAACTGGAATCTGTAAGTCTTCTCGTAGAAACTTGTCTTCAAAAACATAAAAACTTTAAGAAATCTTCAAACTCTAATATTCTCTCTCTAGAAACATGTACGCACACTGAAAAATGAATTATACATGAGTATTTATAATCATGAAAGATGTATCTAGCTTTATCTAGGATTAGATATGCATCTATCTCCAAATCAGATGAGAAACAGGATTTCCCGCTTGCGCGTCGACCGCGTCCAATCTCCGTCGATCGCGTCTCCTCATTTCGCCTCGTCGATCGCGTCTGAATAGACTCGGTCGACGGGGTCTCCTTTTTCTGCTTCGTCGATCGCTGGACAACAGCACGCCTCATCGATCGACTAAGGGTCCTCATCGATCGACGAGGTCTCGGGCACTGGATCCTTGACTCTTCTATTTTTCGACTAGAAACCTGCACGATTCATCAAACACGGCATTCCGAGTACAAAAACTAACTCATGCACGAAAAAGATACAAAACCAATCCAAATCATCACACAAACGGTCAAAGATCAATAAGATGGTGAAAATCCTAACTTATCATGCGGCGGATGTGTCCCGTAGACTTCATGGACTGTCATCGGATTTAACACCACCTCCTTCTTTCTGACAATAGCTCGGAGTTCGTAATCCACCCCTGTGGATTGCTCACAATTTGCATAAAATTCTCTGACAAGAGCGATCACTGGTGCTGGCTGCATCACCACGAAAGGTTCCCAACCTTGTTGCTCGACATTGCGAAGAATGGGTTCAGGTAGCTTGGAGAGATCTTTGAACCCTCTTTCCAGATTCAACTTCCTACTCGCAAGCTCCAGCAACCGAGCTCTGTGTGGTTTCGAAGAGAACTTTGGAATTCGATCAATCTCTTCTGCAGTCAAATCCACCACCTTGGCTTTACCCTTGTTAACCTCTTTCCTCTGCTCCTTGGTAGCGACTTGTTTCACACGCCTTCCTGTTTTCTTGGCTCGTAAAATTCCCTGATCATCCTCAAATGTTTCCACCCTCTTCCGCTTTGTAGAAGTTGGAATTTTCTTTTCTTGGGCATCAGACTTTCCACCAGATGCGGATGCTTGCTTCTCAGATGCAGCAGCATTAGTCTCTGTATCCTCTTCTCCAGCTACTGGGCCCTCAGACCCTTCTTTTTCTTCAGTAGGCAACTTGTTCTGGTTTTCTGAACTCTTCTTGACACTCGACTCGCTTTCCTTTGCAGGCTCTTCAGACTGGCTTGCATTTGTTCCGTTGGTGTTGGTTTCCTCCTCTGACTTCTCAAGATCATGTCCTGCCTCAGGCTCCTCAGACTGGCCCTCAGCATTCTCTTTTTCTTCTCCGGATTCTGCATCATCAGACTGTGCATCCTCCTCCTCAGTAGCATCTTCCTCTGCAGGCTCTTTCTCTGACTTCTCAAGATTCTGTCCTGCCTCAGGCTCCTCAGACTGGCCTTCAGCATTCTCTTCTCCTTCTTCGGATTCTGCATCATCAGACTGTGCATCCTCCTTGGTAGGTTCCTTGGTATTTTCCAACTCAGATTTTGAAGTGGACTTTGAAGTGGCTGCATTAACCAAGTCCATCAGATCTCCCTTCTTTGATTTTGTCGCGGTCTTAGGCTTTTTGGGTGGTTCGTCAGGGATCTCCACTGGATTCTCTACACTGGTGGGAGGCAATTTCGCATTCCTCTGGGCCATAATCGCAACCGCTGCTCTACTTGACCTCCTCAACTGTTGTGTAGGTTCTGGTTTCTTTGGCTTTTTCGCAGCCTTGGGTTTCGAGGCAACTGAACTGCTCTTCTCAGGAGTTGTTTCAGGGGTCTCTGCTTCCATCCCCGGTCGCTTCTTTCCAGATTGCTTCACCCTCATATTCACGTCTGCAAGGAAAGAAAAACTCAGAACCTCCCTCAACAAATTCAGAAAAACCCGCGATTTGAACAGGAAACCCAAAAGCAAAATTTCGCATTCAGTTATTAGGCATTTACAAAATACTGAAGTTGGAAAACTTTCCTACCCCCCCAAACTTTGAGTTTTACTCAAAGTTTTAGAAGACGAGATCAACATTGGTTCAAAATTTGAAATTTCATCTCAAGCCCTACGAACCTTGTCAGAAAATCCTGTCAGAACTACTGCATACCACTAGCACTGATCACAAAAACCCAAGCAAATGATTTTTTTTTCAAGTTTTATCCCAACCCAAGAGTTCAGTAATCATGCGAACATGGCTTCGAGAAAAAAAAAAGAAAATAGAATCATCTCAACTTCAGAACTCAAAACATACCAGTCATCGCAATATCAACACCAAACAGACACAGAGTGAGTTCGAGTTTAAAGGAAAAATGTGTAACACCCCAGGAGTAGAGCAGAAATAATGTGCAAAACTTCATACCTGATACTCGACAAGAACTCCTTTAAGTATCACAAGCCTTGCTGACTCTTTCGCCCAAATTGCCAAAGTTGGAATGAGTTTTAAAAGTTTTCAGAAATGAATATCAACTAAAAACTACACTATTTAAAGAAAATCTGTCGCAAGAAACAAGGCAACCCTTCAACTTACCTTGATTAGACATAACTTTTCTTTTAAAACAAAGGAAAGTGAATTCCAAAACCGTCATTCCTAGGGGTAATCATATTCTCTCTCTTCTCAACGGCTAGGTGGCTCATCCCCATCCACTAATTCCACACTATTTCCTTTTCTCTCTTTTTTTGTTTTTTTTAAGTTAAACTTACTCTGAATAACTACTAATTACATAAATACTAATTAAAAGACTCAAGAATATTTACAAACTACGACGAACTGCACTCAACACTTATGTTACTCACAGGCTGTAGCATTCACTATCCTAAAGCAAATAAATTTAACTAGGCAAGAAAATAAATTCAGAATAATAAAAGGAATGCTAAATCCTAAGCTATCATTTCATGATTCATCTATTCCTCATGATAGCTTAGGTTACCTCAATCTTAAGGCTCTCCTGGACCAGTGGAAGTGTTTGAATTCTCCCAGCCCTTGTTGTGGTACTGCTTCACTCTCTGTCCATTAACCTTGAAGGTGCTCCCTGTGCTTTCATCTTTCAAATCAACAGCCCCATGAGGATAGATTTTCACCAAGGTAAACGGTCCTGACCACCTTGACTTTAGTTTTCCAGGGAACAACCTCAATCTAGCATTAAAGAGCAACACTTGCTGTCCTTCCTCCAGATTTCTGTTTACAATCTTCTCTTTATATATCTTTGCATTTTCATAGCTTTGCATCCGTAGTTCCTCTAGTTCATTCAACTGCAGCATCCTCTTCTCTCCACTGGATTTTGGATCTAAATTCAGTTTCCTTGTGGCCCAAAATGCCTTATGTTCCATTTCCAGAGGCAAATGGCAAGCCTTTCCATACACAATTCGGTAAGGAGACATTCCCAGAGGTGTCTTGTAGGCTGTACGATAGGCCCATAACGAATCATCAAGATGTTTTGACCAATCCTTCCTCGTGGTGTTTACCACTTTTTCCAGGATACTCTTCACCTCTCTGTTAGATAACTCTGCCAACCCATTAGTCTGTGGGTGGTAAGCAGTTGAGACTTTGTGATTGATGTTGTACTTGGCAAGAAGAGCAGGTAAACTCTTGTTAATGAAATGAGTCCCTTCATCACTAATGATTGCCCTTGGAGTCCCAAACCTTGTGAAGATGTTCCTGTGCAGAAATTTAATCACAGTGGCAGCATCATTGTGAGCACAAGCACAGGCTTCCACCCAACGAGATACATAATCAACTGCTAGCAAGATATATTCATTCCCAAAAGAGGATGGGAAAGGCCCCATAAAATCCATGCCCCACACATCAAAAAGTTCAACTTCAACAATGTTGTTCAGAGGCATAGCATTCTTAGCTGGCAAATTTCCTACCCTTTAACATCTATCACAATTCTTCACAAACTCAAAGGCATCTTTGAAAATTCCTGGCCAATAAAACCCTGATTGCAGCACCTTAGCAGCTGTCCTCTGTCCTCCAAAATGCCCCCCGTATGCTGAAGCATGACACTCATTCAAAATATTTGGAATTTTATAGTCTGTCACACATCTTCTGAAAATCTGATCAGGGCCTAATCTGTACAAGGTTGGGTCATCCCAGTAATAATATTTAGAATCATGCAGGAATCTCTTCAGCTGCTGCCCATGCAATCCATATGGTTTTCTACCTGTAGCAAGGTAGTTTGCAATGTCTGCAAACCATGGTGCATCTTCTTCCTTGCATGCTAAGAGTTGCTCATCTGGGAATGCATCATTTATTTGTGCTGTGTTATCCACCCCAAATGGATTTTCCAACCTCGAAAGGTGATCAGCAACTTGGTTTTCTGTCCCTTTCCTGTCTTTGATTTCTAAATCAAATTCTTGTAATAAGAGGATCCATCTGATAAGCCTCGGTTTTGCATCTTTCTTTGCCATCAAGTACTTTATTGCTGAGTGATCAGTAAATACAATAACTTTTGCTCCTACCAAGTAAGACCTGAACTTGTCAAAAACAAATACAACAGCCAGCAATTCCTTTTCTATAGTGGTATAGTTCTTCTGTGCTCCATCCATTGTTTTGCTGGCATAGTAAATAGATCGGAATATCTTGTCTTTTCTCTGCCCCAACACTGCCCCAACTGCATAACTACTTGCATCACACATTAGTTCAAAGGGTTCATCCCAATTAGGTGGCTGCATTACTGGGGCTGTAACAAGTGCTGCTTTCAGCTTCTCAAAAGCTTTTACACAGTCATTTCCAAACTCAAACTTCCTGTCCTGTTCCAGCAGCTCAGACAATGGCTTGGCTATCTTAGAGAAATCCTTAATGAACCTCCTATAAAAGCCTGCATGGCCTAAAAAACTCCTGACTGCCTTCACTGTCCCTGGGGTTGGCATTTTGTCTATCACTTCAATTTTTGCAGGATCAACTTCAATGCCCTTATTAGAAATCTTATGCCCCAGTACTACTCCTTGCTGCACCATAAAACAGCATTTCTCCCAGTTCAAAACCAGCTGTGACTTCTCACATAATTGCAACACCCTTTCAAGATTTCCCAAGCATGTATTGAAATCCTTCCCAAAGACTGAGAAGTCATCCATAAACACTTCTAGCCCATTCTCAATCATATCAGAAAATATAGAGATCATGCAGCGCTGGAAAGTTGCTGGTGCATTACAAAGACCAAATGGCATTCTTCTGAATGCAAATGTGCCATAAGGGCAGGTGAATGTGGTTAAGCTCTGATGTTCAGAGGCAATTGCAATCTGATGATACCCTGAATACCCATCCAAGAAGCAGTAGTAGTTTTGCCCAGCCAATCTGTCCAACATCTGATCCACAAAAGGTAGTGGAAAGTGGTCTTTTCTGGTGGCATCATTTAACTTCCTGTAATCTATACATATCCTCCATCCAGATACTGTTCTTGTGGTTATCATCTCGTTTTTCTCATTTTGAACCACAGTTACCCCTCCTTTCTTGGGTACACATTGCACAGGGCTAACCCAAGAACTGTCTGATATAGGGAAAATGATCCCTGCATCCAACCATTTGATAATTTCTTTCTTCACAACCTCCTTCATGATAGGATTGAGCCTTCTCTGTGGCTGCACTGAATTCTTAATTCCATCATCTAACAGTATCTTATGCATGCAAATTGTGGGGCTAATTCCCTTGATATCTGAGATAGTCCATCCAATCGCTTGCTTGTGTTTCTTCAGCATGTGCATCAGTTTCTGTTCATCCTCATCTTTCAGATTTGAAGCAATGATCACAGGCAGAGTATCTGCTTCTCCTAGATATACATACTTCAGGTGATCAGGTAGAGGTTTTAGTGTGAGTTCAGGGGGTTCTTCTAAAGAAGACATAGGTTCTCTCTGCTCCCTATTCATAAGATCTAATGATTCGAAGGCTGTTTT
This sequence comes from Plectranthus barbatus, assembly GCA_026898455.1. Lineage (NCBI taxonomy): Eukaryota > Viridiplantae > Streptophyta > Magnoliopsida > Lamiales > Lamiaceae > Plectranthus > Plectranthus barbatus. Next base: position 215,837 of record JAPKLW010001200.1, read on the forward strand.
GTACCCCCCAAACTTTATACCATGCTCAACCCATGCTACAGCATCGTCCTCTGTGTTGTCTTCCTGTTCACATTCATTCTGCTGTAATCCTTCAACATGTTCTGCTATCACTGATTCCTAAATTCCAATGGTGAAACAATCCTCTGATTCATCTGGTAGCCTTATAGTGTTAAAAAGATTAAAAGTAGCCCTCTCTTCATGGACTCTCATAATCAGTTCTCCTTTCTCCACATCAATCAATGTTCTCCCTGTAGCCAAGAAGGGCCTTCCCAGAATAATAGGCACTTCTCTATCAGCTTCATAATCCAAGATGATAAAGTCAGCTGGAAAGATAAACTTATCAACCTTGACCAACACATCCTCAATTTTTCCTTCTGGATGAACAGTTGATCTGTCTGCAAGTTGTAATGTGATGGTAGTTGGTCTTGCTCCTCCAATTCCTAACTTCCTGAATATTGAGAGCGGCATTAAGTTCACACTAGCCCCCAGATCACACAGTGCTCTTCCAACATCTCTCCCTCAAATTGAACAAGGGATTGTGAAACTCCCTGGATCCTTTAGCTTTGCTGGGATCTGCCTTCTCAAAGGCCCGCTAACCTCTTCAAACAGAGACACAGTCTCAAACTCCTTTAACCTTTTCTTTTTGGTTAAAATGTCCTTTAGAAACTTTACATAGGTCGGCATCTGCTCCAGGGCTTCCACCAAAGAGACATTAATGTGGATCTGTTTAAGCATATCCAAGAACTTTTTAAACTGCTCCTCTTCCTTCTGTTTCTTGAATCTGATAGGGTACGGAGGCTGGGGTAGATTGTGATCATCTTCCACTGATTTCCTTTTACTGTTTAAGGCATTTCCCTCAGGAGGGTCAACAGATTTTTCTTGATTCACCAGCTCTTCATTGGTCACTGGATAGACTTCTTTGACAGGTGCTTTTCCTTCCCTGTGAATACTGGTTCCACTCTGTTCCTCCTTTTTAGATGACCCATTATTTTACTGCTGAACTCCTTCAGGTGTTTCTTCAATCTGCCTACCACTCCTCAAGGTCACCACCTTGCACTGCTCATTTCCCCCTCTAGGGTTCTCTGTATTGCTAGGTAAACTCCCCTGTGGTCGATTCCTGATATCATTGGCCAACTGCCCCATTTGCACCTCCAAATTTCTTAAAGATGAAGCTTGGCTTTGTATTAGGGCATCTTGACTTTTCAGCCTCACCTCATTCTTAGCCATAAAATCCTTCATCATTTCTTCCATGGATTTCTCTTGCTTCGGAGGTGGAGCCTCTAAGCTCTGCTGTGGAGGTTGTTGTTGGTTGTGCTGTGGCTGGTTATACTGGTGGGGTTGATTGTAGCCACCTTTGTTATAATTGTTATGCTGATCCCGTGCTCCAGCATTGTGATTCCCCTGTCCAGACCAGGATAAATTAGGATGATTCCTCCACCCTGGATTATAAGTGTTTGAATACGGGTTGTTGTTTCCCTGATACTGTTGCTGTCTATTTCCTATGTAGCTCACTGATGTTGGATTTGAAGGGCACTCCTCAAATTGATGCCCCTCCCCACAATAAATACAACTCAGAACCATTGCAGTTTCATTAGGTATATGGGAAGCCATGGTTTGACTGGTGTTTTTCTCTATATTCTTCATAGTTGCTCCCAACGCTTCCATCTGTGCAGTAAGAACTTGAATAGGATCCACTTCCAGGACCCCTGCTACTTTTGAAGTAGTTACAGCTGCTGCTCTAGAAGTAGACCAGAGGTAATTGTTTGCAACTATTTTGTCCAAAATCTCACAAGCCTCATTATAAGTTTTATCCAGTAGGGCTCCTGCAGTGGCATCAATCATCATCCTGGAGTTCCCAAGCAACCCGTTGTAGAACATCTCTATCTGCATTCCATAAGGGATTCCATGATTGGGACACCTTCTCAGCAATTCTTTGTATCTCTCCCATGCTTCACTGATTGACTCATCACACTCCTGTTTGAATGAAATAATAGCATTTCTGCACCTTGCATTCCTCGTGGGAGGGAAGTATTTCATCAGAAAAGTTTCTGCTAGCTCATTCCAAGTTGTAACAGATCCAGGTGTCAGGTTTGTGAGCCATGTTTTAGCACTGTCCCTCAAGGAGAAAGGGAATAGTCGCATCCTCAATGCCTCAGCAGTTACTCCCTGCAGTTTGAAGTTGTCACAGATTTCCAAAAACGATTTCAAATGCAAATGAGGATCTTCTGTGGCTTGTCCACTAAATTGCCCTAAACTCTGCAACATCTGGAACATCACTGGCTTCAACTCAAAATGCTGTGCTTGTACTTCAGGTCTCACCACCCCAGGATCGAAATCAGCAAATCTTGGTGCCATGAGAGTTCTGATAATCCTATCCTTATCATCAATTTCCTTTTCTGGGCGTTCTTCAGCCATCTTCTTAAATTTCTGCTTCCTTCTGTTTCTTCTAAAAGTTCTTTCTATTTCTGGGTCGAATGGAAACAATTCTTTTACAATCCTTTCACTCATGCACTACTGTCCACCCTGCATTATGAAAATGGTTAGTTTCCACAACCAGGAAGACCAGTCAATATGGTACTCAAACAATTCAAAAGCATTCAGATTTAAATTCAACCACTCCCCGGCAACGGCGCCAAAAAACTTGTTGTGTGCTATAGTGTGACTACAGGACTAATGTGCAAGTATACACAGATCACAAGTAATATAGTCTTATGAGACCAGATATCGAACCCAAGGGAGTGGGTTTCTAAATCGTGCACTATGAATTGTTTGCAATAAAAGAGGGTAGTTTCTGTCTAAGTCCTAATAAAGCATAAAATGTGCAATAATTATAATTCCAAGAAGGGCCAAAAGCAATAATACTTCCTCACTCCACAAAATAAACATAAACAATCAATCAGTTATCACAAATGTTGAGAAATGCACACTCAGGTTATGGGATTCAAAGCACCTCAGTTATCCTATATGCTAGAGCTTACGTCTCGCAATACTCTGAACCTCGGAACTTTTTCTAAATCTGCCTAGTGAACTGTCGCCCAACTAGATCTACACCTTCTCACTTAGAATGCATATGTCTATGTCTTTCATAGTGATCAGATGATGACAACATGAATTGAAGCTCGGTCAAGTTGCACTGTTCCATATGTATATGAAATCAATACAATCATCTAAGATCTCCTCGGCTTATTTCTCCTTTCGGTGTCCATAAGTGATGGGTTTCTTTCCACTGTCGTGCTCAAGAAACGATTTAAAACAAGATCAAAGATAAGTTCAGATATGCGAAACTCAGTTCTAACATATATTCAAACAAAAGGTACTTTGTTCCATAACCCAAGTGCAAAAGAAATTAGTTCATGCTCGGTATTGAAAAGATGAAAGCTACAAGATCATTCGTCAACTAAGCTCAACAAAAAGAAAACTAAAATTCAAACTATGCGATGATCTCCTGACGCTTCAATGCCTTCCTCTCCAAGCTGGGTTTCTATCTTCCTCCTTGTCTCTTGTTCTATTCGTGTCTGTATGTTCGTCCTCGTGCTCCTTTCAATCTAATTATCTCTCCTTTCTTGCACGACCATCGATTTTCTTGCCCCTCTTGGGATATGTCCACGTGTTGAGAAGTCACTATTTTACCCAGACAAAAGATCAGCTTCCTTTTCCGCCACCAATCCTTCCAGCAGACAGGATCAACAAAAGTTTCATCTTTGTCTCAAAGTGGTCCCGGAGAGAGAAAGTCTTCAGTCCTCTTGGCCATGCGCTTCTGATGCTAAAGCATAACTCCAGACAATATGCGGCAGGTAAGCTCCAGCATTCCGAACCTGGTCAAAACTTGTCCAAAACTTACAAAAACTTATTAATATTTGCAAAATGTAAAGCACCACAACTAATTTGCAACTGGACATAAATAAGCACAAAGGACCTTGATTTCAAAGCATCTTATTCAAATACAACATCTAAAGTTTAGTAAAAAGGATCAAAAGATAACTCCAAATGAGAGTTATCAGCAACAATCATTTGGACAAGCATCATACTTATCATACCCAAGACCTAATTGTTTCATCAATTTTTCAGCCTCATAATATGTAGATGGTAAACCATCCATTGCTTCTAGAAATGCATCTTTTAAGAAATCCAAAAGAATATTAAAGAACGTGTTTGTTAGTTTACCAGCACATTTAAGATGGAGAAGCCGAACCATAAAGGATAACTTGGAAATTTTTTTACATCCTTTATAAAGTTCTTTTTGTGAATCGTATATCAATTTATAGAAGTTAGCAGCTTCTAAAATAGGAATATCCCCAGTTGTTTCATCTATATTAGGCCCTTGAGGAAACAAATCATGTAACATGTCTTCCATTCCATCATTATCCGTATTCAAAGAACTTATACTATGACTTGTGACTGTGTTATCTTCCATGAGCTATCAACAGTTAGATGAACATAAGCTTCCTCTTTGTCCACAGAAATACTCATACAACATTTCTTACAAGGACATAAAATCTTCTCATTCTGACTTTCTTTTGAAAATGCAAATTGTATAAAAGCCTTAAGTCCAGTCTGGTACTCGACACTATATCTTGCCAAATTCATCCATGATTTGTCCATATTGCAAAACTGTACAATATATATTAAACTATTAATTCATAGTTCCAGATTTTAAAATATGAGTATAGATAAAAATAATGAATATGTTAGATAAAAATAATAAAGATTAATTAATTGCACTATGAATTCAAATTGATAAAGTGGGAAATAAAATAAGCATGACCATAAATAAACCATATTTTTAATTTTGTAAAATTTTATTATTATTATTTTTAATTTATTAAATACCCAACGTTTCCCAATATAATAATTTACAATATTATTGATATTATATTTATGTATAAATAATATTATAATATAATTATTATTACATTAATTAAGAAATAATGTTACGGAAATATTATATAATTATATTATTATACTCTATTAATTATTATAACATTATCCAATTTTTTTAAAATTAAAATATCATAATAAGTTTATTATATTTATTTTAATTTTTTATATTTCTAAAATTATGTTTTTATTAATTTTAAAAAATAATTTTTTATTTAATATTATCGATAATTATTTTTTAATTTCAATATTTTGAATCTAAATGAATAAAATAATTAATAATTTATTATATTTACTTCCGAGCTATTTATTTTTCTAAATATTAAATATTATAATTATGAATGATTCTCAAACTCAATACATAAAGCAAACAATTAGATTGGAATCACTAAAAACTATACCCATTCCTTCTATTTTCAAAACCTTACCCACAGTTAAATCAAACGCCTGTTATATTTTTAACAAATGTTAGACTTAGTGCACAATTTACATTCTATGATTAAACAATTCAATTTCTATAAATAATGCTAGCGACTACCAAAACATAAACCAGAGAAGTCTTTTTGATACATTTTTCTCAACAATCTGGAAAACAATTCGACATGCAAAACAAAAATTCATATAAAGTATATTTTTTTAATATAATATAGCATGGGCAGATTTCTCAAACTATTAAATCCATTTTATAGCAGTGAACTTTGTTTATTTCTTATTCCCACGCTGTTATTCATTTTCTTCAATTTTGTATGATTTTAATGGCAAACTAGGACATCCAATGCCTGTCATTATCTTTGTGCTCTATAGGAACAAAGTAAATTATGTCCTTGTGGATTGACTATTTTTTCTGCTTAGGCTCATTGCATAAAACAAAGATGTAGCAACACATTGATGACGGTAAATTTGATTGCTCAAATTGAATGTCTATCAAGTAATAAAAATCAATCCAAGAAATTTACTCGCTTCGCCCTTAGGAATACTATCTAGTTGTGTGGATTCTTATAGCTAGGGAAATGCAAAGTCGTTGTGTTTGATCTAATATCCTAAAACTTGAATTCAAACTAACTAGAAACAACATATAAAGCAAACAATACATTCATCATTCAATGTAAGGAAATTACAAGCAATTCTTCAATTTCTATAACAACTTGGTAGAACAAGACTCAAAAAACTTAATAGAGATAGAATGGATGTTGAAGAGAATGCAAATGTGTTCCAATTAGGTTGAACTTAGATGCAAACAATTTAATCCCTAGATGGATGGACTATTACCCTACACTAGTCAATCCCCTATCACGGCGAATTGACCGTAGATGACATTAAAAACCTCAAACAGCTACGTTATCGGTTTCTAATTCACTCCCTATGGCACGTAAATCTTAATTCTATGCCCTTCCTCCGCACATGGATTGGATCGAGGAACACAAGAATTC
>JAPKLW010001200.1:222154-244030 GCA_026898455.1 Plectranthus barbatus
CATGCTATTCACGACGTTCCTATCCGCGTATTGGCTGCAATAATCACATCAATTATCACCTAAGCTGGCTCCTTACCTACACCTAGGTGAATTTGAATAGGATCTAGCATGATTCAATCACATGTAGGGAAGTCAACATACACATTTCAACCTAATTTTCACACATTGTTATTCAAATCAACATCCAAAGATAGTTTAGAACATCATACCTAATGTTTGGTTCATTACAATTTGAAATTGAAAGCAAACCATTACAAAGGATAGAACAAGAGATTTCTTCCCCAAACTGAGTATTTGGTCTTGATCTACAGTTGGATCCTTCGATTCGTCACCGAGGAATGATGATTTTGCTCCTTGACACCTTTGGTGAGGTTTGGAAGGTGATGGAAGTTGAAATCGTAGAGAGAATCTAAGTGTATTTTGTGTAGATTTGACAAAAGTTTTTAAAATAACCGTTTTTCCCCCTTTTATAATGAGCCAACAGAGCCTTGAATCGCCCGGAATGAAGAGAGATCGCCCGAGATGTTAAGAAATAGAGAAACTGTCGCTCAGCCCAACTTGGATCGGCCGAGAAGGGAACTGCTTGACTGAAATCTGCCTCTGAAATGACAGATCGGTCGAGCACTTCTTGGATCGCCCAGAATCTGCCTCTGAAATGCTCGGATCGACCGGTCTTCTGCAGGATCGATCGAGAATTGCCTCTGAAGTGCCAGGATCGACCGGTCTTCTGCAGGATCGACCGAGAATTGTCTCTGAAATGCCCAGATCGACCGGTCACTGCAGGTTTGGGCAATTTTCCTCCAAAATCAAGCCGAAAATGCTGAATAATGCTCAAAACCTAATCTACACCATCCGAAACACACAAAACACGAAAATACAACAAAAAGAAGACAAAAACATATGATATGAGAGTAAAATGAATGCAAACATGCATGCACAAGTATCAAAATAAAGGTCATTTTACGCACATATCATAATCCCCCAAACTTGAACCTTTGATTGTCCTCAATCAAAACAAAGTAAAGCAATCCTTTGACCTCATGAAATACCTCATAGCTCATCTTGATTATCTTAGCGTGTCCTAATCAAACGAGATTATCACCTAACTTTGTGACACAGTTAATGCTAAAGACTCGAACCACTCATCAAATATGGATAAGAGTGTTGGGAAATTTGGCTAAGTTTCCTTTCCCCAGTAGCTACTTGTTTAGATTCTAGTTTTGGTGTTTTGGTGGATCAAATCCTAAGTCCTACCAGCGTCAGTTTGTCTCTAGATAGCTCTAGTTCTCAAATGTAAAGTCCTGTTTAGGTCTTTTGAGTTGTAAGTCGCAGCTGATCAAAGTCTCGTGCTGACACTGTTCATCAGCATGAGAAAGAGCTAATGACTGGCTACTGTTCACCAGTTGGGAAGGATTTCACCAGCAGGCGGCTGACAAATCCTACCAGCAGAATACGTGTTCTCACTGACACTATTCACCAGCGGTGAAGCCACCAGTCATGAGAGATTCCAAGAAAAGGTTAACATCAGACATATTGGTAGACTTAGATTGTGCCAGCGCAAAGTCACCAGCAGAGACTGCCAGCACAAGATCACCAGAATGATCTACCAGTCGGATGTTACCAGCAGAATTCCAGATTCTCTCTCCCAGAGTATTAGAGACAAAAAGAAGATTCGTCTGAGGAATAAACTGACAAAGTATGACTTTAAGGGAGGATACCTTAAAGTCTATCAGTTCAAGACACCAGTTCCGATTCCTCGTACTGACAAATAGTGCCATTCTGACATAAAGAGATCAATGTCAGATAAAGTGGACAAAAGCATGGCGCTTTCCGGAAATTCCTACCTGCCGCCGTCTGAAGGACATGCGAGGACAGAGACCTTTTCCGGATGTGTCCAAATGGCTAGAAGATTTGAATCGGATCCCTCGGCTATAAATACCTGGGATCCATCAACATTCAATACTCTTCTCTCTCGCTCAACTACCGAAAGTCTGAAACTTTATTGCAAGCAAGCAAAACACTTTCGAGGCCTTTCTAAAGGCTATCCGTGTGTTGATTTATTCAAACACGAGACTTCAAGCTTCCAGCTTGTAAGTTACTGATCTCTTTGGTGTTCTTTCTCTTCTGAGGAAGTTCACAGCAGCTCTTGTGCCAGCCAGCACTTGAGTTATTACGGGCTTTTGCCGTATTGAGAAGATACGTTCTTGGGAGAACTAAACACCCAGTGAAGCTGTGGAGGTTGAAGTGACGTGCTCGCACTCCATCAGCTGATCAGAGTTGAAGAAGGAAACAAGACCGGGAGCGGTTGATCTAGCGAAGTGGTGGACAAGGGTCGCACCAGCTAGAGATAGATCGTAGGCAACTTGTACCTGATTACTCTATAGTGAATTTCCAGTGCTACGACTGGAGAGTGGACGTAGATCAGTTGATCGAACCACTATAAATCCTTTGTCTTTTATCAGTTTTCTGCATTTCATACTGATTTAAAACCCAGCACCCAAGTGCTGGTGTATATCTGAAAACTGATATAACTGTGCAAACAAGGCTAAAAATATTCTAAGTCTTGAGCTACCAGCTGATGAGCCAGTCGCCAGTCAGCTGAGTACGCAGAGTGCAAGTTGACTTACCAACTGACAAGGTCCCAGTCAGTTGGTTATCCAGCAAGTGCAAGAAAACGATTATCCACATTTTCCGCTGCTAAGTTATACCCTGATAATCCGGGACCAACAAAGAGAAATGAAACCTCTCCCTCACGTGTTTAGGGACGATGAGAATCACTCAATCACAAGATATCGAGCTCAATTTCCATAAGCTTGCATCCATTCTCACCACTATGCTACAATGAGTTAGCTTCTAGAATCAAAAAGGGCTTTGCTTTGGTTATAACGTGGCTAACTAATAGGTAGGTGGTGTTGGGCCAAAGTAACTAAACTGCTCAATTTCCCAAGAACCCCCCTAAAACGTTAACATCAACCACTAAACCCGAGGCTTATTCCATTCTCAAATCTTTCTTCCTTTCTCTTTCTTCATTTTTCTTTTCTCTTTTTCTTTCTCTCTTTTTTTTTTCATTGGCACCTTCCTTCAATTTTTTTCAATTGGGTGCATATTTTTTAGACTTACACCACTCTTTTCCACAACATTTTTTTGTAAGTGCCTCATTTTCCAGGATTTACATCAATCCTCTTTATTCCTTTCCTTTCATGCCTCATTCATTGCAAATCAAATACCAAACAAGTCCCAACCCATCTCACATCACCGTATTCACCCTCATTCTCTCTTTCCCCCCAAACTTGGTCCTAATAATATCAAAGAAATTTCTCCAAATAAGCTCAATCACGGGGGTCAAAGATATGAAAGGCAAGTAATGATCAAGGTAAACACCTTATACTCCCGGTGTGTAAGGTAGGACTAGGAATCGATGGCCTAATATCATTTTCTAGTCGCCATACTCATGCCAAATAGATCGAGAATAGATGCAAGTTCTAGATTTCTCGCTCTCAATCTCGCCTCTCTCAAACAAGCTAGATATGACAATATCAAGGCTCAATACTCACAGCTTTTTGTCAAGTCTCATGCATTAACCACACACAAAACTCAGCAATTCAAAAGTAAGACTCAAACATGCTTTGACAACAAGATTCCGCCCTATCATTGGTTGAGGTAAAAATTCAAACTTCACCAAGTAAATCATGGTCCAATATCAAGTCTAGTTTGAGTTCATCACAAACACACACACAAGCACACCAACAATCCTAAAAACAAAGACTATATGCAATGCAACAAATCTAAATGGCAAGAGAGCGATAAAATGCGTTACCCATCGGTAGCCACGATCAAACCGCTTCTCCAATGCCTTATGTACCTACTAAACAAACACAAACACCACCAATTTTTGAGCATAATTAATACCATTAAATTCTCATTTCCACCAATCGAACCACAAACCAATCAATCAAGAAATATAGAACATTATACACTAGCACAACCATTCAAACCAATCCATTCATCATTCCACAAACCAAACAAAATAGAAAGAAGTCATTCATACTCATTAATTATCCATCAAACATCCACAATTCAAATCATTCAAAATATAAATCCAACATCCAAACCAAATCCAAAAGTAGACCAAATCATCATAATATAACCATATCGAATTACTCAAATTCAGGGATAGAAATCATCCACACACAAACTAAACTAAAGCAAGATAAGATAGAGGAGGAGAGGATAGAATGAACCAAGGCACCGGCTACCGGCGCATCCCCCCAAACTTAGTCAAGTGAGACTAAGTTTGTCAAAATGGTAGACCGTGCGGCATCACTCCTCACGCTCCTGTGGTGATCGGTCACGGCGACGACAATGTCCCCTGAACTCCTTCAACACTCCGATCAACAATCAATCTCACAACATCCAAATGCGCTTCAGAATTCATCAACCAGTTAGAGCGATCCTCCAAATCATCAACTTTACTCAGAGCACAGTTAGGCAATTCGATCACCATCCCCAAATCTATAAAAGTAACATTCACCAAACCGAGAAGGGACCAAAAATGCCTTAACAACCAATGTAGTAGAATTAAGAAGCAACCCCGGAGCAAATACACCAGACACATTGTAATCACGAAAATCGTATTCAATTATATAAACACGAAATTTGGATACAATTCAATATCAATTCGGATCAAAATACATTTTGTGGATTCTATCTCTATTCTTCCTTTGATTCTTTTCTTCGAACTTGATGCTTGTGTGTTCTTCGAGGTCTTCCACAGAATTTGGCTCCGTCGATCCTCTTCAATTTGATCTTGAAGTTTTATAACGTTAATCCAAAGGGTTTTCACCTTGTTTTTGGATTAAACGTCATTTTTAATGATTTCTTGAAGAACTTTGACCTTGTTCTTCGTGTTCTTGAAGCTTGATCTTCTTGTTCTTCTTGAATTCAATCTTGATCCTTTTCTTCAATAATTTGGAGGACTTCCAACGTTTTTTCGGGGGCTACGAGCCTTAATTTCGAATCAAATGTAGGAATTGCTTGACTTTCAATGAAGAACTCGTTGAAGATGACGAAGAACGTGTTGAAGATGACGAAGAATGCCTTTGAATCTTCAATGAATGCCTTGAACTTTGGAGAGAATTCTTCAAGTCTTGAGCTCTTCAATTTTGCCTTCTTCACTTCACTTCACTTATCATTTTTCTTCAATTTATGCCTTGTATTTATAGGCAAATTTGAGAGATGTAAGGCTTAGGTGGCAATATTTGATTGGTTGAGTAAGTGATGATCCCATGCATCTCATTTTGGGTGAGCTTGCCACGTGTTGGCCTTTCGTTGGGCAATGACTTTTATATATTAAATAGCCCTTTTTATTTATTTTAATTTAGGAATTCTTTTTAAATAAATCCCTAAAATATAAATAAATTGGTATTTAATATTTTACATCCACGTGGTATGTTTTAATTGGCCGTGAATTTTTGTGTGTCGACACACATCAACACCAACGAATTCGAAAATAGGCATCAGCATACCACTGCCACAAATAAAAGAAGTCTCCAAATTAAATTCATTGTACCAACTTTCCATCAACCATCCTCCAATGGAAAACTTCTTTCCATGTAACAAAGCAAACAGAAAATGGAGTTCTAAAATATCAACACCACCAGATCCATCATAACCACAAAACCATCCCCCTATCACTAGATGAAGATACCGGATAATAGGATTCTTAATCAATGATGACCTACAAGACTTAATATCAAAATCACCCACAGTCTTAATTCCTGCTATAGACTCCCAAAATTCAGCAGGATTAAGGGGTTCAAAAATAAACACCGACTCCTCATGACACCCGAAAATTCCATCAATTTCTTGTCTACTTAAGAAAAACTCCTGACCTTCAAGTTTGAATCTCACCAGTACCGGAAGACCATTGTTGCTCCACGAAACACGAACTGAGGCAAAAAATTCCTTAGTCAACTTCATGTAAGCTGGCCAATTTCCTAAGAGCAATTTCCTCCATCCGATGCCCGTGAGAAGATTCCAAACATCACTCTTCCACCCAAGCACTTCTAAAGTCTCCCGGCATAGATATGTAGTCCCCATAAATTTCCTTCCTGCCAAACTCTGGTATCTTGCAAATTCATCATCGTCAAATCCTTTTGGCCGCCCAATTGAAGTAGAAGAGCTACCCTTTGTCTTCTTGCTAGCCATGAGAGAAATCAAGGAGTGAGAACTTATCAATTTAGAGGAAAAATTTCGATAGAAATGGAGATAGGGCGAAATGAACCCTAGATTTGTATTTAAATTTGCACAGGGATCGGCCGATCTAAGGGTTGATTGACCGATCCGAGGCTCTGTCCACCAGCCCTTTGGTCTTGCCCAATCCAGATCGACCGAGCACTGCAGCGGCTCAATCGATCTTCTCCTCTGCCCGCGAAAATTTTGAATCTCAATCTTTCTCGGTCGATCCCACAGCAGCAATATTTGGGATTGGCCGATCCTCCACGAGCTGGGATGATCCGAAACAGCCCCGGCCTAAAATTTCCTCTATTTTGCCATTTCCAAGCATCCTTTCTTCAGTTCTTCAACTCCACATCAGTTAAACACCTTCCAAAATCTGAATTCTCAACACAAAATCAAGTAAGTCTTGCAAAAACATCCACACATCAAGATTCCTATATCCATTATTAGCACAACAACAAAACCAATGCAACTAAACAACCTAAACATTTTCAATTAAACAACTAAAGACTTATTCAAAAATCAACATAACCAAAGCAAGTAAACGTTGGGTTGCCTCCCAACAAGCGCTTCTTTAAAGTCATTAGCTTGACTTCTTACCTCAAGTTTCTCAATCATGATCAAAAGAGCGGATACGGAACTCATACCTTGATCAAGTACCCAATGCTCATCCGGGAAGATCAACTTTTGCCTTGCACTTCGAGGTGGCTTCTCATCCACTCGAGCCTTCTTTGTTCTCCCTCGTTCTTCATCCAAGTAATCCCCCGGATCCACATCTATTTCCTTGCCTTCATCCAAGGTACCCATTCTCGGATCATTGTCATCCTTAAGTCTCTTCTACAAAACTCCTTTATCAACTTCCACTTGCTCATCAACTTTCATCTCATCCAAACTTCTTTGAGGTAAAGAGAAAACAACTTCTTCTCCACAACATCGGAGAGTTAATTCACCATGTTTCATGTCGAATAAAGCATCGGCCGTATGCAAGAACGGCCTCCCAAAGATGAGGTGAATACCCCATTTGTTCTCCATATCCAAAATCAAGAAGTCCACCGGAAAGGTGAAGCCCGAAATCTCCACTAACAAATCTTCAACCACCCCTCGAGGGCAAAACAATGCATGATTAGCCATTTGAAGTACTTGGCAAGTGGGTTTCAATTCTCCAACACTCAACTCCTTATACAAGCTCAAGGACATGACATTTACACTCGCCCCGGTATCACACAAGGCTTCCTCAACTTTTATGTCCCCTATCTTGCAACTCACAATAAAGCTCCCCGGGTCTTCCTTCTCATTTGCCACACTTTTTCCTCCTTGCTCATCTCTTCCATCTCTCAAGTCTTCTTCTTCTTTCAACTCTTCCCCAATTAATTCATCTAGCAATGGCACTCGTTGTATTTATCCAGAGTAGGCATCTCGATGTCCCCTTTCTTTACATAATCAAAGAAAAAGACATCTTTACCTTGAACTTCCTTCCTACACTTGACACTTTCCTCTTCAACAACTTCCACTTCTTCCTTACCCAAAGCTTTTTCTTCTTCATCAAAATCCACACTCTCCAATTTCGGAGTCATGACCAATGTTTTCTCCTCTTGAGTTTTCTCACCTTCAACCATGCTACAACTTTTCTTTTAAATAACCTCCGTATCACTCGGGAACTTCCCAACTTGGTGCTTCCCACTAAGTTGCTTAGCAATGGATGATATTTGCAATTGAATCTCGGCAAACATCCCGTCATACTTTTCAAATTTCTTTTCCAACTCCTCATTAGGATTCTTCCTAGCCTCTTGATTGCCAAATCTACCACTTCCCCCTACATAGCCACCTTGACTACTACTCCCCCCATTCTCCAATTGCATCGGAGGATTTAAAGCGTTGTTGGGATTTGCGTAGGAGAAGTTCGGGTGGAAACGGTTGGAAGGGTGATAAAACATATTCCCCGGAGGGTTATATTGAGGTCGCATGTTGTTGTACCCCATTCTTTGATTTACAAAGTTCACGCTCTCTGGGTATCCTTTCTCATACTTCATCATCATTAAATCATCCCTTCTACCACCCGAGGTAGACAATGCATCAAGCTTCTTTTGCATCATGGCTATCTTTTCCTTTAACTCTTCACTTTCCTTAGTCTCATTTACCGTTTTGACCGACCGGTAATCTTTCCTCTCCTTTGGCCAATGATAACTATTTTCTGCCATTTTTTCAATGGTTCCCCAAGCTTCATCTTCCTCTTGATCTAGGAAGGCACCTCCCGATGAGGAATCCATCATAATCTTGGTCTCATAGTTCAAACCTCCATAAAACTAGCAGATTTGTTGACTCTTTGAGAGCCCATGCCTTGGACACTTCCGGAGTAAATCCCAAAACCGGTCCCATGCCTCATAGAGCGGCTCATCGTATCTCTGGCCAAACGATGTGATCTCAGCTCGTCTCTTCAATGTGAGACTGGGAGGAAAGAACTTGAACAAAAACTTCTCACGTAGTTCCTCCCATGTAGCTATGTTTGATTTGTCAAGCCCCTCAAACCAATGTCTAGCACCATCACGCATGGAGAAAGAAAACAACCTCAACCGGATTTGGTCCTGTGGCACTCGATTGATCTTTATCTATCTGTTATCTCCAAAAATCTTGAGATATGAACATTCGGATCTTCCGTAACATGTCCCCCAAACTGATTATTCTGGATCATTTGGACCAACTGCGGTTTAATCTCGAATTGAGTGGCGTTCACTCCCAAGCGGAACCCACCGGTTGCTTGCTACCTTTGTGGTCGAAATAAATTTTGAAGTGGCCTTCTTGGTTCATTTCTTTCATTCATCATAGCCTTCATGAGCTCCAATTGTCTTTCCAACTCTTCAATCCTTCCCATATCTTGTCGGTTCTCCATTTCGAATTCAATTTCTATTCCTTCACTTCTTCTCCGAAACTTTTGTTCTTCGACCAAACGAGCCTTTGACCTTGTTAACTTAAACTACCTACAATTCAAACAAACAAATTTTCAAACAAAAGACACAAAATTCCAAAAACAAGATAAAAACTAATAACAAACAAGAGCAAACAATTCTAAGAGACAATTTATCAAACACCTAGCCTACAATATCCACACTTTCAACAATATCCAAAAGACCTACTAATTATGTTCCCCGACAAAGGCGCCAAAAAACTTGAAGACGGTAAATTGATTGCTCGAATTGAATGTCTATCAAGTAATAAAAATCAATCCAAGGAACTTACTCACTTCGCCCCTAGGAATACTATCTAGTTGTGCGGATTCTTATAGATAGGGAAATGCAAAGTCGTTGTGTTTGATCTAATATCCTAAAACTTGAATTCAAACTAACTAAAAACAACATATAAAGCAAACAATACATTCATCATTCAATGTAAGGAAATTACAAGCAATTCTTCAATTTCTATAACAACTTGGTAGAACAAGACTAAAAAAACTTAATAGAGATAGAATGGATGTTGAAGAAAATGCAAATGTGTTCCAATTAGGTTGAACTTATATGCAAACAATTTAATCCCTAGATGGATGGACTATTACCCTATACTAGTCAATCCCCTATCACGGCGAATTGACCGTAGATGACATTAAAAACCTCAAACAGCTACGTTATCGGTTTCTAATTCACTCCATATGGCACGTAAATCTTAATCGTATGCCCTTCCTCCGCACATGGATTGGATCGAGGAACACAAGAATTCATGCTATTCACGACGTTCCTATCCGCGTATTGGCTGCAATAATCACGTCAATTATCACCTAAAAACCTCAAACAGCTACATTATCGGTTTCTAATTCACTCCCTATGGCATGTAAATCTTAATCGTATGCCCTTCCTCCGCACATGGATTGGATCGAGGAACACAAGAATTCATTCTATTCACGACATTCCTATCCGCGTATTGGCTGCAATAATCACGTCAATTATCACCTAAGTTGGCTCTTTACCTACACCTAGGTTAATTTGAATAGGATCTAGCATGATTCAATCACATGTAGGGAAGTCAACATACACATTTCAACCTAATTTTCACACATTCTTATTCAAATCAACATCCAAAGATAGTTTAGAACATCATACCTAATGTTTGTTTCATTACAATTTGAAATTGAAAGCAAACCATTACAAAGGATAGAACAAGAGATTTCTTCCCCAAACTGAGTATTTGGCCTTGATCTACAGTTGGATCCTTCGATTCTTCACCAAGGAATGTTGATTTAGCTCCTTGACACCTTTGGTTAGGTTTGGAAGGTGATGGAAGTTGAAATCGTAGAGAGAATCTAAGTGTATTTTGTGTAGATTTGACAAAAATTCTTAAAATAACCGTTTTTCCCCTTTTATAATGAGCTAGCAGAGCCTCGGATCGCCTGGAATGAAGAGAGATCGCCCGAGATGTCCAGAAACAGAGAAACTGTCACTCAGCCCGACTTGGATCGGCAGAGAAGGGAACTGCTCGACCAAAATCTACCTCTGAAATGGCAGATCGGTCGAGCACTGCTTGGATCGCCCGGAATCTGCCTCTGAAATGCTCGGAATGACCGATCTTCTGCAGGATCGACCGAGAATTGCCTCTGAAGTGCCTGGATCGACCGGTCTTCTGCAAGATCGACCAAGAATTGTCTCTGAAATGCCCAGATCGACCGGTCACTACAGGATCGGGCGATTTGCCTCCAAAATCAAGCCGAAAATGCTAAAAAATGCTAAAACCTAACCTACACCATCCGAAACACACAAAACACGAAAACATAACAAAAAGAAGACAAAAACATAAGATATGGGAGTAAAATGAATGCAAACATACATGCACAAGTATCAAAATAAAGGTCATTTTACGCACATATCACACATCTAAAGATGGTCTTGTTCTTCAATCTAGATATAAATGGGTCTTAACTGGTATTCCCCTCCAGAATAATGTGGGCGAGCTCTATTCCCTTGTAAGTAATTGTTGAAGATTATTATCCTCTAGTTTATTGCACAGTACTGACATATTTGCAATTCCATTCAGGTGTGCTTGTTTAAAAAGGCAAACAAAACATAAAAAATTGGTGGATATGCACTTTTGGTAAGATATTTACATTTTAAAATGAACTCATTATTCATGGATTGCAAATTGGTATTGTTGCTGATTTGATATTTAAACAACAAAATACTGATACACCAACAAAAACAATAGAAAAAAATTTATCATTTATTTTCTAAGGAGCTTTGAACTTTAGTCTACAATAACATGTGTAATTTTTTCACTGGGGAGTCATATAATCTAAACAAAAATAAAATAAAAATTGTGGTTTAAGAAGAAAAATTAAAATTGTTTGTTCCATCTCATCAGAAAGTGAGGCGTGCTATTTCATATCGAAGCAAAAAAAAATTAAATTAGAACACCAAATCAGTGCAGAATAACAAGGGCCAAAGCAACAATTAAACAAATTCATGGTGTGCAGATAAGAATCAATATTAAAAGTGATCAAAATCACACAAATCCAACCAACAACAAACACCACACTAGAGATACTAATACATCATATCCAACCCAAACGAAAGTGTAGCAGCCAACACAAAAAGAAAACTACAATAGTCGAAGAACGATTTGTCACCTGAAAATCGACGCAGCCTTCTCTGCAAACAACACAGCTAAAAATTCCGAATGGAAGAATGAGTTGTAGATGCAATAATTTCTACACAGAATTTGGGAGAATGCGAATTGGGGGCCTGCTATTTTATATTGAAGCCGGAAAAATAGAACACAAAATCAGTGTAGAATAATGGCCAAAAAACAACAATTACACAAATACATGGTGTGCATATTAAGAATGATTATTAAAAGTGATCAAAATCACCCAAATCCAACCAACAACAAACACCACACAAAAGAATATAATACACTCAACCCAAACCAACACAAAAAGAAAACTAAAATATTTGAAGAGTTGACACAGGTTCAACAGATATAGTATATATTCGTGATCACCTGAATATTGGCGCAACCACCTCCGCCAGAAACACAACTACGACGCCAATTGCAAGAATGAATTGCAAATACAATAACTTCTAAAGAGAATTGGTGGGAACGAGAATTGGGGGAACGCGGGAAGTAATTTTGAGGGAAAGGGTTTTGTGATTTTAAGTTTTAGTAACAATATATATATTAAATATCACGTAAATCCTTCATTATTTTTGTGTTAAGATTTATTAGTAATTAAAGATTTATTCTAACAATATATGGTATCACTTAAAGATTTGAATAATTTGCATTGTGGAAATATAGTTTTATCGTTCCATATACCATAAAAGATTTAGATATCAATTTTTAATTTTAAAAAATACTTAATAATTTGTTAATACAAAGCTTTCTTAACATTTGTCACAATAAATATAATATTATAACACTAAATTATGTCATGTTAAAATTAAGAAAGAAAGTAAAATTTTCTTTCATTTATTATTATTTAGGAATACATATTTTTGCTGACACTCCTAACTTGCTATTGGGAAAATAAAGTTATAAAATTTTTATTAATTTTTAATTAAAAAAAATTTATAAATTTTTTAAAATTACTCTTTCCTCACACATGTTGTAATATATGAAATATCACTAACACTTTTTCAATACTGTTAGAAAAAGGGTGTCACTAAAAATAAAAATTGTAATAAAGTGGAATGAGTTAGTGGAATTAATATTTTATTGTTGAGTGTAAAAAAATTGTCATTTTTAGAAATAGGACAATTCTGCTGGGACGCCAAACTTGGTAAGAGGACCTATTCTGCTGGGACAGAACGAGTATTATATTAAGAGGAAATAACTTAAAATAGCAAAAGATTAAAACTACATTCAAAAAATAACAACTTTTATAAATAAATGCACAAAATTAGCAAAAGCAGATCGAGACACACCTAAAGAGACAAATAAATGTTGGAAATGACCATCTGCTGCGATATCCAGATCAGTAATGGTGCCAGGATTGCACCGTGTAAGCATCTCCAAATACGTTGGTAGCATTTGGAAAGACTCTTTTAAGCCACCATAAAGCATTGAGATGGCACCATTTCTAGCTTGAAGAGCATTGCTGTAGCCGATCTTAACACCGAAGGTCTGCTGTAATTCCACCATTATATCTCGAGGTTTAGTTAATGATCCTTGGCGACGCATGCTCCGAGCAAAATAAGCTGCCACTGCCTTTGATCGAATGGAACTGCTTCTGATGTTGTTTAGGTTTCTGATACAACTATGTTCCGGAGTGAACTTATATACTTGCCAACAACCATCAATTGCAGCTGCACGTAGTAAGAATGTACAATTGGCACTACGTTTGTAGCTATATTCTACACGTCTTTTATAAGAACGAGACACCTTAAATTCAACACGGTGCTCCATATGCCAAAGGCCAACTGCTACATATAAATCCTCTTTGCTCCCGAAAATAGAGCCTTTTGACAACTCAGAATCTAATATAGCTTCCAAATCCCGAACTATTGGTGAATCCGTTGTATCTATCGGAATAACTGGAAGTAACCAATTATTCAATTGTGAACTTACCAAATTGGACGTGTCAGGTAATGGGTGGGTTGGAAGTAGACTTGATACTATTGTACCCATACCACCTTGTATTTTGATCAATGCAGTAAAATCTGCAATGGTACTGTTCAACAATGACGCACCGAACTGGTCATCTTCCTCACCCTCAGAAGACTCTGTATCCAAACTAGCTTCATCATCTTTATCAAACTCCACAATGGTCTCAGTATGCCCTCTATTGACCTCGTCATTCATATTAAATGCTTCATAATCATATTCCGACAGAGGATCGTTTAAGTTTGGAACAGTTGATCTTTGGATTCCACTAACTCCGTCCAAAAACAACAATGAAGAATCAAATCGCCGAAGGTCTTCTGCGGTCGAACTAATCCATTGGGGCTACACATGTTGAAAATTACATATATTTTAGTATAAGAAATTAATTTTATGTCAATTCACAAATAATACATAAGTAAACATTAGACAATTCATTCACATTTACAAAGTTTTCAATAAATTAAATAGATATTAAATAGAGACCCAAATAACAAAAATTAATAACAAATTGATGGATTCATTCACATTCACATCAATAATAGTAAACTGAGACTCATAAAAATTCAAAATGTTCATTCACTTCAGTAATATCAATTCAAATTTCTGCAATTCATGAGTAATATTTGTAGTTTAAAAAAATTAAGTGGAGCAATTTAATTCATGAATAACTTACCTTTGCACTAGTGCCTTCGCTCGACATACTTCAAACATAGGTTGTCAGAATA
Source organism: Plectranthus barbatus (assembly GCA_026898455.1). NCBI lineage: Eukaryota > Viridiplantae > Streptophyta > Magnoliopsida > Lamiales > Lamiaceae > Plectranthus > Plectranthus barbatus. The sequence goes on from JAPKLW010001200.1 coordinate 236,698, forward strand.
ATCGACGATGAAGATGAATGTTGAAGTTGAAAAAAAAAAAAAGAAAATTAATTGACAATAGTGAAAAGAACTTGACGAGAGAAAAAATTGGAATGATGGGAATTGAAAAATGGTTTATTCATCTGGGTGATATTGACGCCTAATCCCATTACTAAAATAATTTTGTTAACTTTTAATTAAAGAAAAATATATTAAAGAAGGATATTAAATTTTATAAGGGTAATTGCACAATTTTTACTATATTGTACACTTTTTATAAAAGTTGATATTTTTTGAATGTTGAGAATTTCTCTCTTATATTAATATACACTTTGGGTAATAGTCAGATGATAAAATTGACTCTTATCCAATATTAAATATCAACTGCATGTAATAAATTTTGCATTCAACCATTTTTAACCATGGCAGACCTAATCTAATATTATATTAATATATGTATAAATCTTGTCGGCAAACAAAGTTTGAATTCAACCATTTTAATTAAGCCATGGCAGACCTAATCTAATATCATATTAATATATGTGAAATCAGTGAAGTCGAAAACTCAATGGCGTAGTACACAAAGAGGACTATAAATAACTCCACATTTGTTCAAATAAAAAACATCATCACACAAAACTGCAGGATTGGAAGATGGAATTCTATTCATCAGTGGTTGTTGCAGCCAACAACGGCAAGAGTTTAGATGAAATTCGTCAATCTGCAAAGTATCATCCAAGTGTTTGGGGAGATTATTTTCTGTCCCACAATTCCGATAAAACGGTATGTAACTGTAAGATGCTAGACGGGATGAGAGAGAGAAAAACTAGGGTTTCATAAGATTATACGATGAAGTATACATAGACTACATGAAGAGCGTAAAATATGCAACTAGATATATCACATATAATCAAATCTATATCTCTATTTTGTGATGTATCTTCCAAGATATGGTCGACAATAGCCTTAGCCTTTTGTCGAATTTAAAACTAAGAGACTTGATTGTTATTTGTTTTCTTCTTGTTGGAGTAGTCTCAATATAACTCGAGGAGTTGATCGAGTTGGATAGATATGGAAAAGATATGGTGTATATCTTATTTTCTTGTTGAACAAGATTTATCCTAATCAGTATTAGTTTTGGATAGGAATAAATCTATTTTAGATATATAGATTTAGATTCAGATATATCTTAACATATCTAGATTTTATATTCCTTATGTGTTTAGGAATATCTCCCTATAAATACCCCTGCTCCCCACCAATTGTAATTGTTCAATACTTTGTATTCTCTCCACCATAATAGTATCATCACCGAGGAGGCTTGAAGAGTGGACGTAGAGCATAGCTCGAACCACTATAAATTATTGTGTTCTTTATTTTCTGTTAGTTATTTGTGTTTGCAATCGCTTCAATTCACAACAAATTGGTGCGGTGAACGTGGATAGAGAAGGATTGCGATGGGTTTAGCCAAGTTCGAGGTGGAGCGTTTCACGGGATCGAATGATTTTGGTTTGTAGAAGTTGAAGATGCAAGCGCTGTTTGTACAACAAGGCTTGGACGGTGCCTTGATGGGAGAGGTTGGGTCACCCGACACGATGACGGAGCAACAGAAGAGAGATACACTAGCGAAGATGCATAGTGCGCTGATTCTGAGTCTCGGAGACACGGTGTTGAGGAAGGTGTCTAAGGAGAAAATGGCAGCGGAAGTATGGACCAAACTGGAATCCTTATATATGATTAAGTCCCTGGCAAATCGGCTCAATCTTAAACAGTCGTATTCGTTTAAGATGCAAGAGGGAAGATCGATCAAGAAGCAGCTCGACGAGTTCAATAAGTTGATCCTCGATCTGGCAAATATTGATGTGGCGATAGGTGATGAGGATCAGACATTGATGTTGTTGAGTGCGCTGCCAAAGAGTTATTCGAATTTCAAGGAAGCCTTAATGTATGGAAGAGAGTCATTGACCATGGATGAGGTTCAGTCTGCTCTAAGTTCGAAGGAGTTAAATGAGAAGAACAAGGAGCGAGAGAACTCTTATGGTGAAGGCTTGGTGGCTAGAGTGGCTCGAGGAAGACCGGAGATAAGGAATTTCAACAGGGGAAATTCAAGGTCGAGGTCGAGGCCAAAGCCAGGATCGTAGCCAAAGGTCAAGTGCTTTCTCTGCCAAAAGAAGGGACATATCAAAAGAGATTGTCCAGAGAGGCAGACTAAGCAGGAGCAGAAGCAGCAGGCGGATGTAGCTGTTGCTGAGCAGGAATATGATTCTGGAGAGGCATTGGTAATTTCGAACGAGTGCTCGAAGAGGGAATGGATATTGGATTCAGGTTGTACATTCCACATGACACCTAATAAGTCATGGCTCGAAGTGTTCGAGGAGTAGGAGAACTCGAGTGTTCTTCTGGGTAACAATAAACCATGCAAGGTGGTTAGAATGGGTTCGGTGATGATTAAGATGCACGATAATACAGAAAGAGTACTTCGAGGTGTAAGGTATGTTCCAGAGCTTAAGAGAAACTTGATCTCTTTGGGGATGCTCGACGAACTAAGTTACACGATCAAGATGGAAGCTGAGACTCTGAAGGTTTGCAAAGGATCCCTGGTCTTAATGAAAGGAGCTCGAAGGAATGGAATATACACTCTGAGGGGGAGCACGGTGATCGGGGTGGCTTCGATAGTGACGGTTGACAAGTCAGTACTATGGCACAGGCGACTCGGTCACGTTAGTGAGAGGGGGCTGTAGGAGTTATCGAAGCATGATCTGTTGCTCGGGGATAATATGAGAGAGTTGGATTTCTGTGAGAATTGCATCCATGGGAAATCTCACCGGGTAAAGTTCGGAGTAGGTCGACAGAGAGCTCGAGGAACTCTGGACTACATCCACTCAGATCTATGGGGACCTTCAAGGGTCAGTTCGAATGGAGGAGCGAAGTACTTCATGAGCCTCATTGATGATCACTCAAGAAAGGTGTAGGTCTACATCTTGAAGAATAAGAGTGATGCTTTAGAGACCTTCAAGAAGTGGAAAGTGCTGATCGAAAATCAGACTGAAAGGAAGGTGAAGAGGCTGCGAACTGACAATGGCCTTGAGTATTGCTCGAAGGAGTTCGAGAGGTACTGTTCGAAGCACGGTATTACGAGGCACAAGACAGTGGCTGGAACACCTCAGCAGAACGGATTGGCAGAGAGGTACAATCGGACGTTGCTGGAAAGAACGAGGTGCATGTTGTTTAGTGCGAAGTTACCCAAGTCGTTCTGGGCAGAAGCATTGACTACTGCAGCTTATTTGATCAATCGGTGCCCCTCGACTGCACTAGGTTTCAAGACACCGGAAGAAATATGGTCTGGTCATCCTCTAGATTTAGCAACCTTAGAGCTTTTGGTTGCATGGCTTATGCGAACATCAAAGAAGATAAGCTTGGAAGGAGGGCATTGAAATGCATATTCATTGGGTACCCCGAAGGAGTGAAAGGGTACAAGTTATGGTGTCTCGAGCCAGATATAAGAAAGTGCATCATTAGTAGGGATATGGTGTTCAAGGAGGAGCTGGTAGGAGATCTGGATAAAGGGGCCGAAGAACGAGCAAATGTCCTTGAGAAACAAGGTGGTGCTTTGGAGGAATAGTCTAACAAGGTCGAAGGAAATAGATCAGTTGCTGAGATTGAGGTGGAACCGACAAGTGGGTCGAAGAGTGCACCTCAGGTGGATGGCGAGATCGAGGTGGTTCGAGGGTCAGGTGTGCTTCAAGATTATTATCTCACGAGATATAGGGAACGAAGGCAGATAAGACCTCCCACTCGTTTCGGATATGCTGATGTGGTAGCATATGCCTTCGTTAGAGTGGAAGAGGTAGAGCTGGATGAGACTGAGCCAAAGAGCTATACCGAGGCCATAAGTTGTAATGAGAGGCTCAAGTGGCTCGATGCCATGAAGGAGGAGATCGAATCCTTGAAGAAGAATAACACCTGGGAGTTGGTGGATAAGCCGAGGGAGAAGCAATCGATAGTTAGCTGTAAATGGATCTTCAAGAAGAAACAAGAGGTTTCTGGGGTTAGATTCAAGGCTAGACTAGTTGCTCGAGGCTTCACGCAATGAGAAGGTGTGGATTATGGCGAGGTGTTTGCCCCAGTGGTGAAATAAAGGTCTATAAGGCTGATATTGTCGTTAGTTGCTCGGTACGACATGGAGTTGGAGCAACTGGATGCGAAGACTGCATTTTTGTATGGAGAGCTGGAAGAAATGATCCTTATGACGCAGCCCGAGGGTTTCGAGAAAATCGGTAGAGGGGAGAAGGTGTGCCTTCTGAAGAAGTCATTGTATGGATTGAAGCAGTCTCCAAGGCAGTGGAATAGGCAGTTCGATAAGTTTATGGTTCAGCAGGACTTTGTTCGATGCAAACACGACCCATGTGTATATTTTCAAGGTGAAGATATGCAGACTCGAATCTATCTACTGCTGTATGTAGATGATATGCTGATAGCAAGTCGAGATAAGCAAGGGATGTTGGGATTATATACTGAAAGCATATATGATTAGGTGTTTTGTACACTGGTCTTCATATATGTTGCTGCAACAATACTCGCTATCTGATGAAACGAACATACAACGAACCATAATATCCTATTATCTCGCCTATAGGGATGATCATATGGTGTGTAGGAGATCACAGAGGATCATATGAATCGTTTCACCTAGCGAGATATAAATAGTATCACGGCTGAGACGGTCCTTGGATAGGCTGTCGGTCTAAACTGCAACACATCGGTTCATAAGTGGGCTTATCCTAGCTACTTGATGTGTCGGTACATAGTTATGTATTGATGGGATCAACAGTGGGATGTGCCATTCTCATTGACATATGAATGAGCCAGATCCCTAACATACTTCCTATGATCTTAAACCCAACTGAAGGATAAGGGGCACACACAGATTGACCACACTTTGATTTACTAGAGTGGCGAGTCTTATATGTACTCTAATACTTGTATTTTGGGTGTTGGCAATTTGTGTGTGGCCTGCTTAGGCTGGACGTTTAGGTAAGCATATCCGTTTTAGGATGGTGACATTCCCTGAGGAGCTCACAAGGTTCATTATGCTAAACCCTGCAGGTTGAATTATTTAATTCAGGCATAAGTGAAAAGGAGTGAGTGGTATTACTCAGGAAATAAGAGATTAATTAATTATGGCTGATTGTCATAAGCCAAATTAATTAATGAATGTCTAAAACCTTAAATATGTGGATCATGTTAGTTTGGTGCAACCCGTTCCTAATAACGTGGTAATAAAGGGGCGAGTCAACATTGTTACCGTGGTGAAGGTTAAAACAATATTTTATTAATTAATTATGTTCTGGGTTGAACAAGGAAGGATTAATTAATAAAGAGGGAAGAAGGCCCACTTTATTATTTGCATCTGGTCCCTGGTCTGGCCCATGAACTGCTCAAGCCCATTAGGGTTAGGGTTTCTCAAAACCCTAACACTATATAAAGGCCTTCTCTCTATCAGATCAAAAAGAGATTTTTCAGTATATTGAAAATAGGGAGATAACGGCGGTGGCGATCTGTAGGGAGAAACTGATCGATTTCTCCAGATCTTGGATTCAACTTGGTAGATAATCCTCACCAGATTTCCAAGGAGCAAGGGAACAGATCAGAAGATCAGATCTGTAGGAACAACTGTTCATCGCCGGCGTTTAGATTCAGATCCAGATCTATTTCATCGTTATTGGCTCCGATCTAGATCTTTAGATCAAACGGTGAAATTAGGTATTCTCTAAATCCATCATCTGCAATTATTTTTGTAGGAGCATGCATAGGATTGCATGGTTTATTTAATTGAAATTTGTTCCTGGTACCCTAAGAACGATCCTTGGCAAGAAATTCATTAATGGCAACTCATGTTGTCCATCGTAGACTCAAACCCTACAGTTGGTATCAGAGCCAGGTTGATGTTCTTAGGCTCTATCTTGGATAAATTGAAATTAAATAAATATGTATGTTCTTGGATGGATTTAAATTGTCGTGGATGTTTCTGTTCTCGTGGCCTTCTCGTTTTTGGATCTGTTTTTCACCACGAGAAAATTCGTGGTTAGATTTAATAGGAAAAATCATGTAATAGATTTAGATCTATTTTTTGTATTTTCTTTATTATTCAAATCTGTAAAAATTGAGATCTGGAGAAACGAAGAACGAAGAACTCATGACAAGATCAACATCGGTTCAGATTCAGCCCTAGCCAGGGCAGTAGCCGCCGGTGGCGACGGCAGGCGGCGGCGCTGCACGCTGCAGCGGCCGTGAGTGTCGGCGGCAGAGTCACTTCCCTGCGGCTGGGCCGCGCTCTAGGTCTGGCTGCTGCAGCTGCTCTCGTTTCCAGCGAGCATGGTGGTCCTGGGTCAGCGAGCTCCCAGATCAAGCTGGGGCAGCGATGGGCAGCGCTGCAAGGAGCGGCGACGACACATGGAAACCCTAGGGTCTCCTGCGTGGCTGGGCCGCGCTCCTGTAGCTAGTTGCTGTGCGCGCGTCTCCGACGAGCCAAGCAGACGACGACGGTGGTGGATGGTTGCAGTGGAGTATGGCGTTGGTCATGCGCAGCATCAGGATCGTCGGTAGATGGCGCGCGTAGCAGCACAGCCTTGCTGCATTTTGCTGCTGCTTCGTGTCTCCTGCGATTCGCCGGCAACGTGGTTCGTCTGAGACGGTGATCGGAGTTGGCATGGATGCGGGCGCGGCCGGTGGCGATGGCTGCAGGTCTCCGGCGGTGATGGCGGCGCCGGACTGGCGGCGGCTAGGCTGCTGCTGCTGGCGGCTGGTTGTGGAAACTGATGGGTTTTGTATACTGAAAGCATTTATTACAATGTGTATACAACGGTTTATTTCTCCTATTTGTTAACAATCGTACATGTATGAACAATGGTATCCTCTTGTCTCACCGATAGGGACGATCATACGGCGTGTTGTAGATCGCAGAAGATAGTATGATCACTTGACCTAGTGAGACATAAACATAATCACAGCCGAGACAGCGTATGAGGATATGTCTGTCCGGATGGCTGCGGCATTGTCGGAATAAGTAGTCTGTCTTGGTTACTTGACATGCTGGTACGCAGAGGTGGCGTATTGATGGACCGCAGTGAGATATATTCGTCTGTCTGACATCAGTGAATAAAAGATCTCGATATATTGATTGAGTCCAAACCCTAACGAAGGTTCAGGGGTTTGCACGGGTTGACTGTTGCTTTGACTTGCCATGGTGGAGAGCCAATACAGCGCGCTCGTATATCCGCATCTTGGGTAACAACAGTTCGTGTAGTACTGCCTGAGACTGAACTTAGGTAACCATATCCGAGTAATAGGATGG